>JAVANC010000028.1:3407626-3453449 GCA_033319125.1 Parnassius glacialis | reverse complement strand
GTGGTAGCAACGTGCAGGGTACCTGCTATATATTTATAAATTATAGCTTTCTGCACCACTTCTCCTTATAAAATTTTACTTTGCCAAATTCCACACTCCTCCGTGCACGCTTTTGGCCGTGTAGTGGAAACTTGCTTAAAAAGGAGTATAATGAATTGTCTTCGCGAAAATAGTGATATTAGGTCTTTACTTAATAATAATATATATATTTAGGTATATTTTATATTATAAAATATTAATAATATAAAATATACCTGGGTCAAGTAATTTCCATAGAAGATCAAATGCCGAAAGAAATTTATCTCAGGATCGCAACAGGTTGAAGAAATACTGGTCATTAAAAGAGATCGTGAAGTCCAAAGACTTAAGCATGTCAATAAAAAGAAAGACATTTAATACTTGCATTTTACCTTGTCTAACATACGGATGCGAAACCTGGACCCTCACAAAAGCATTAAGAGAAAAACTTGCAGTAGCACAGAGAGCAATGGAGAGGAGTATGACCGGCTATAAAAGACAGGATAAGATAAGAAATATTGACCTAAGGAATTTAACAAAACTTACCGACATACACAAACGAATCGAAAAAAACGAAACGAAATAAAACTTACAGCAAGACCAAACTGGAGAAGAGTTGCTCAAGATAGACAACAATGGAAATCGTTGGATCGAATCGCCTTTGCCAATAGGCACGCCGAACTAAGGGACATTTTGTAGTTAGTAGATTATTTTATTTTTAGTTATAATGTTAAACGTAATTAGATCGGAATAAAGGGCTTTATTATTAAACTACCTAATTGCTTAAGTTAAACATACGTGGTAAAGCCATGCTGCAGTTGTATTAGTAGTATAGTTGTAGCACGAATGGGTCGGCTCGACCGAGGACGGACCACGCTCTCATAGAATACCAACGTAAAATAGCAGTTTAACACTGCTGTGTTTCGTATGGAGAGTTTAGAGAACCGGAGACCCTTTTTACTGGAAAAGAGGCATTCCATCTTAGTCCTCATGGGTGACATCGCATCTGCATTTTGATTCGCAAACGAGGGTGAATGTAGATGTCTATGGTCTTCAGCAACTACTTACCATCATGTGGACTGTGTGCTTGTTTGTCACCCGATCCTATAAAAAAGTATATTGCTTTATCATGTTTTAACAAGCTGTATCATGCTTTGAGTATGATTAATTTTTAACCGTGTAGTGGCGGTGTAAGAAATTTCACTAATCCTTATCGTCCCGAGAATCCCGAAATTTATATTTTAATAATATTCGAGGAAGTGTTTTCTTTTTACTTTTCACACACTTACGCAACTTTAGAGAATCTACCACCCCATTTTATCCCTTAGGTGTGTATAGGGCAACTACGGAAATACTGGAAAGATATCATAGTGTCCGACAAATTGATCATCTCGTTTTCGCCAGTCCTGAAATATTCAGATCAAGAACGGAGAACAGTATCAAAGGTGTGAGACGTCTGGTAATTTCCCCCAGACCAAATTACGATCACTGCGGCTGGCCTCTAGTGTTCGATGTATGCACAAGCACAGATGCATTCCCAATTCTCTAACTCCATAGTGCAGAAATACAAATCGACACAACCGGAGAGAGATCAGACGCAGGACTTACGGCTTTGTCGGAATGCACTTCCGATGCACAAGGGTGAAACACCGCCAACTGACTGGGTTACTATTGAGAATTTTTAACAGAAAATTTCAATTAAGGATTTTTTGGGCCGACCCGGATTGAAACCCGGGGCCTCATGATCAGCAGTTGCGTTTAATCGCGCAGAGACGTCTGGTACTGCGATCGTCAATATGCTGGCCAACGTCATCACTGCCAATTAGGCTATATTTTATCTAAAAATCTCGATTTCTTTTTTTGTTAAATCGAATAGTCGTACAAATTAATACGTCACATTATTCGATTTAACCCAGCCGAAGCAGGAGCGGGTCGTTAGTATTAAATATTCAGTATTAAAGATTTGAAATTCAGTGTCTACGAAGATTTAAGCCCACAAAAAAGAAGAATCTCAATTAACTCTTCCCATTTAAAATTCACCCCAATACATTGAGCCCGAGACGTAGTCAAGCCAGTTTCCAACACTTTACTACTAAAGTTTGAAAAAGTAATTAGTTACATTTCCTTAAGAAATAATCCTTATAAAAAGGGAAATTCATTTAAAAGTCTATTTAATGGATAAAAATTATAGGGACTTAACCCTAAGTAACCTACTAGCTTTAAAATGTCAGCTTGAGTAGAAGTACTATTAATCAAGTTGAAAAGTAAACTTTTTGAAAAGTTTTTGTTTTTACAGGATAGAGTGACAAACGAGCACACAGTTCACCTGATGGTAAGTGGTTGCTGTGGCCTATAGACATCTACATTTATCCTCGTTTGCAAATCAAAATGCAGATGCGTTGTCACCCGTGAGGACTAAGATGGAATACCTCTTTTCTAGTATAAAGGGTCTCCGGTTCTCTACACTCACCATACGAAACACAGCAGTGTTAATCTGCTATTTGACGCTGGTATTCTGTGAGAGCGTGGTCCTTCCCCGGTCGAGCCGACCCATTCGTGCTACAACTATACTACCAATATAGTTGCAGCATGGCTCTTGTAGTGTGGTATAGCCCCCACGACTATATATATATATATATATATATATATATATATATATATATATATATATATATATTAGAGTTAAGTTAAGCATAGGACAGTATAATTAAAGAATTAGTCTCAGCAACACGTCTTCTATTTCATTAACACCTGCCGACATCACATGGCGACTCTACCAGGCGGTGCGCTGCTACATTGCACGCGCACCGCCGGGCCTACATAAAGAGAAAAAAAAATTACAAAAAAAAAATGGAAATCATCATGGATTGACCATTTAAAAAGTAAATTATATTATAACAGAATGGACGCAATACCGGATGTGACGAAAAATAAATGAATATGAATACAAGAAGAGGCCACAACAATAATTTTACAGAAGCTGACTGAAATATAAAAAGTATAATGAACATGAAGTAATATAATTTAAATGTATAATAGTACCTACTATGAAACAACTAAGAAATAATCAGTAAAATAAAAAGTGTTTTTTTTTAAATATACCTAATTACCAAAGAATAAAATTCAAGAAACGGCAGGTTATTTAAAAAGGAAAGAAACAGTTATTCTTTTGCAAGCTTCGTCCAGAAGAATGTGAAAATTGATCCGAAAAGAACAAAGAAGAACTTAAGAGGTCTTCTTCTTCTTCTTCGCACCTGTGTGATTTTAATTCCATTTAAAACTTTATTTATCAATTTGAGATTGTTTTTATATTTTTTTGCTATTATATTTGTTGAAGTTAAGTATTAAATATTCTATATTTAATACACGTATGTTTAAATTGAAATTATTTATCAGATAATTCACGATACAATTGATTTTTCAATATTTTATCACTCTTTATATATAAAAAAAAATGTAATCATAATACAATGTCATAAATTAAGCACATTACATTTTAGGCACTTATGGCATTTGCATTAAGGCACAAGACAATTTATATTAAATTTTATTTAGTTATTGTTTATTATTTTATATTATTTTTATTACTGTGCAGGACACAATACAAAAACGAATGAAATAATATAGTACATTTTTACGTACTTAAATTTACCATAAATTAATTTTTCGTATAATTAAAATAATACTGATATATTGTTAAATATGATATATTTCGTAGTTTTTTTTCTGTACTAAATTATATTTAAAAACAATTCAGTATTGTTAATAAGTATTAGTTTTTTCTTTTCTTTTATAAAGGCAAATTAAAATTAAAATTGGTCTTTTGAATGCTTAAATAAATTAATGTTTTGTTGTGTAAAGTTGATATGTGTTACAGTGATTATTAAATTATTTTCTGTAAACGATATAGTAAATACCATACTTCTAGAAATCTTTTTTGATCTAAGCAAAAGTAATGCGTCTAAAATTCTGTGTAAATAAGGAATTCAAAACTATAATTTTACTTGTATCCACATATTATGTATGTATTAATAACATTGTATAAGTTACTTTTAAATCAGGTAGGTAATCATAATACATTGTGATCGAAAACTTTGCCATATACGTACTTTGTTAATTAAAACAAAGGTGTCTCAAATCGCTTGCACTGCTAAGAGTGGAATTACAATTTGTATTTTGATCTGTCTGTCGTTATGCGATTATGTTATTGTTATTGAAAACTATTACGTTGCTTTGACTTCTTTGTTCTGTATCTTAATATGAAATGCATTAATATATTTTTGATTTAATATTGATAAAACAAACATATCATAAGGTTTTAACTATTATAATTCATTATTTTTGGGATAATTGATTGAACATTTAACCTATTTGTGTGGATTATGAAAATAGTTTCTTCATTTAATTTAATTTTTAAACTCATTATATTATGTATACTGTATTGTTTGCTGTTTATTAACTTATCTTGGCTCACCAACACACCACCACACGTGTTACCGGGCCGGCTGTCAGACAGAGAGCCGAGCCTGCCCTTTCGTTACCCGCACCTTGTGACGTATGCGCTCGAGACAAGTTAGTGTATTTGCATACACTACATCCCTTCCTTGTTTTAATTTACTATTTTTTCGAAGTATGTCTGGTTGTTTATAAAGTTATTTTTAATAAAAATCTTTTTTAACTTTCACTGTTTAATTTATTAAAAATCACTCATCGTAAACATAGTCCTATTAAATTAAAGAATTATTAATATTTTGTAAGTTGTTTTCTTTAACAGCATCTTAATCATTTTAACTATCATTTATTTGTACAATCCTAATCTATACTTTCCTTTACATCACTTTCTAGTCTTTCGTCATTCTCTTCAATATTTAATTCCTTATTCTGATCACCAAGAACTGCCCATCTTCCTTCAATTTTCTTTAAGTGTACTATATTCCTTCTATAGACTTGTCCCGTTTCGTCGTTACGAACATCCACATCCCCACCTACACTCCGATGCACCGTGTGAGAAACTGGATCGTAATTTAAGCTTAATTTATTATTTTTATTAAAGTTTTTGGTGTATACCTTATCTCCTGGTACTAAATCACACTCTTTGGCCTTGCTCCTCTTATCTGTATATTCCTTTCCCGCTTCTTTCTTTTCATGATCCCTGTCCCTGACCTCAGAGTCTTCGAATTCATGAGTAATATCTGTAGCCCCATGGGGAATTTTATCACGGAACTGTCTTTTAAAGAATAGTTCTGCTGGGGTTTTTCCGGTCACATTATGAGGTGTACTATTGTACATAGTCATATAATCCAATAAACCCTCCTGCCAGTTGCTTTTCTCGACTTGACATATTTTAAGGCGTTTTAAAATGTCGCGATTCTGACGCTCAACTTCCCCATTTTGCTGAGGCCAGTAGGGTATTGTGTTATGCAAAATAATATTTCTTTCCGTGCAGAATGATTTGAATTCTTCACTGCAGAACTGCCTTCCATTATCAGCAGTTATTGTCATCGGGTTACCCAGTCGACTGAAAATTTCCTTGAGATTTTGTATGATCTCTGCACTGGTGACCTTGCGACATATCTTCACTTCTTTATACCGACTGAAGTAGTCCACAACAACTAATATATAATCACCGCTTGGTAGAGGACCCATCAGGTCGATAGCTATGTCCACCCACGGCTCATAAGGTAATTCTCTTCGTTTTAGGGGATTCGGAGGATTTGGTGCCGACACAAGGGTGCAGCCTTTACAAGACTTCACCAAGTTCTCAGCGTCCTTATCGTACCTTGGCCACCATACTTTGGTTCTTAGCCTGGCCTTCATTAATACTATCCCAGGATGTCCTTCATGAGCTGCTGTTAGAACCTGGTTGCGTAGTTTCTTAGGGATTACTATCTTGGACCCTCTTAATAAAATTCCCTCATAAAAACATAGCTCATTTTGAAAAATTTTGTACTTTCTTACACCTTCATCCCATTTATTATTGTACAAGCCTTCTCTCACCTTTAGTATTTCTTGATCTTCTTTTGAATACTCTATAATATCCTTCAATGTAACAGCTACAGGTCTTGTACCATCTACAATTTGGTGTATGTCAGATTCCGGTATATCCCTTGACAAGTTTTCCAATTTGCACAGTCTTGATAAACAGTCTGCGATGTTGTCTTTCCCGGGTTTGTAAATGACCTTAAACTTGTAATCTTGAAGACGTAATATCCATCTCTCAATTCTAGCACATGGTTTGAACTTGGGTCCAAATATGATCTCAAGTGGTTTATGATCCGTAACCAACTCAAACTCCTTGCCGTACAGAAAGATATTGAAATGTTCTACTGCCCAAACAAGAGCCAAAGCCTCTTTTTCTGTTTGGCAGTATCGCCTTTCGCAATTGGTTAACGTCTTATGACCATAAGCGATGATTCGAGGTCTTTTACTGTCTATTTGAACCAATACGCCCCCTAACCCTACTGGGCTTGCATCTGCTATGACCATAGTGCGATCCTTAACGTCGTAATATCCTAGAGTAGGAATTGTAGAAAGTGCAGTTTTTAGTTTGTTAAAGGTGGTCTCCTGCTTTATTCCCCATAGTTCTTTTAACTCTGATACTTTCCCCTGCTTATTTCTTAATAATTCTTTTAGCGGTTCCGTTACAGTTGCTAAATTCGGTATCCATTTCCCAATGAAGTTTATTAGTCCCAAAAAACTCTGAAGCTCACCTATATTCGTAGGAGATCGAAATTCTTGGATAGTTGATACGTATTTTGCTAATGGCTTGATACCTTCGTCTGATAGTTCATGTCCTAGAAACTGCACTTTTCTTACTTTAAACTGACATTTGTCTTTCTTTAGGACCACATTATTTTCCTGTAAAGTTTTTAACACACTTTTTAATCTTCGATCATGCTCTTGTGCATCTTTTCCATAAACTAATATGTCATCTATGAAATTGATTTGTCCCTCACATCCTAGTAATATACGTTCTAAAGTTTTCTGAAATATTTCGGGAGCACATGTAATTCCAAACATTAACCGCTTATACCTGAAAAGACCTTTGCTGGTAATAAAAGTGGTAATATACCTGGACTCTGGATGTATCTCAATCTGGTGAAATGCATCTTTAATATCAAGCTTGCTGAAAAATCTTGCATTTTTTATTTTAGGCAATAACTTGTCCATAGTTGGTAATGGGTGGTTTTCTCTTAGGATAGCCATATTTGCTCGTCTCATATCTACACAGAGACGGACCTCTCCATTGTCTTTTAATACAGGGACTATTGGAGAGACCCACTTTGAAGAGCTGTGAACTTCTTCAATAATATCTCTTTCAATTAGTTCTTCTATTTTATTATTTATTTTTTCTTCTAGTGGTATAGGAATTCTCCTATAGGGTTGAGAAACTGGTTGAACTTTGTTATCTATCGGAATTTCGATTAACACGTCTTTAAACCTCGGGAACGATGTTATTGTTTCCATTTGGTTTACTGGTAATCTAATTTTGAGTACACCCATAGAAATAGCTGTATCTTTACCCAGTAAATTCCTTGTGCCGTCAGCAATAATGTAAAAAGTAGCGATTTTCGATCTGTCTTCTATTTCTAAATTTGCCTCGAAAGATCCTATCACATGTAGTGGTTTGATACTTCCGTACCCGAAAAAAGTTTTATTAGGATTCTGATTTTGTTTACGTACCAGTACTTTATCGTATTTCATTTTTTGCCATGTTTGACCTGTAATCAAATTACATTTACACCCAGAATCTACAAGCATTTTGACTTTTGCTCCACCAATGTTGCATTCCAACTCGCTATCCTCATCGATCCGAAAAACGTAATGTATATCATCTTTTTCTTTTTGATCCACTTGATAAGCACCTTCTCTTTGATGATTCGTTTTATATTTTTTTCGGTAATTGTCATTATTGTTGTTTTTACTTGCTTGGTGTTTCCTTTTCAATGGTTGTCTTGTTTTACAATATTGTCTAAAATGTCCTCTTAATCCACATTTCAAACAGTCCTTATCTTTAGCTGGGCACTTGTTATCGTAGGAAGCATGTCTTGAACTCCCACACCTACCGCATTCAATTGTTTGCTTTTTGTTGTTGGCTCCCTCTTTCTGACTTACATCCACTTTATTGATGTCTTGATTTACTCCACTACTTCCAAATTCTTCCATCTGTCGGTTAACTGCTTCCAGAGCATTTGCTTCTACCACTATATTGCTTAAAGTTATTGAATCTCCTGTTTGTAGTATTTTCTTTCTAAGTTCTCTAGAGGAACATTTCTCTGTTATTTGGTCAATGATTTGATCATCCTTATCTTTAAATTCACATTTATTTGCTTGTTGTCTTAATCGTATTAAGAATTTATCGAATTTTTCATTTTGTTCTTGTTTAATCAACCGGAATAGATGGCGTTCATACACCTTACTCTGTTTTGGTGCAAATAATGCATCCAGTTTTTCTATAGCTATATGAAAAACATCAACTCCTTCAGTGGATACTACAGCGGCGTCAGGGATATTATAAAAGATTTCTTGTAATTAAAGTCCGCAAAAATGTAACAAACATGCTCGCTTTTTCTCACTCTTCTCTATACCAGATGCCTCAAGGTAAATAAAGAGTGCACGTTTCCAGCGCTCCCATCTAGTACCTACAGAT
Source organism: Parnassius glacialis (assembly GCA_033319125.1). Taxonomy (NCBI): domain Eukaryota; kingdom Metazoa; phylum Arthropoda; class Insecta; order Lepidoptera; family Papilionidae; genus Parnassius; species Parnassius glacialis. Next base: position 3,444,781 of record JAVANC010000028.1, on the reverse strand, counting down.
GTAGGTTCCCCATCACAATCAAATTTCTCCAGTATGAGTTGCGACATGTTGAAATTTCGATATACTAAATTATTTACTACTGGGACTACCTGAAACCAAACGATTCAAAATTCAAGCACTTTGCTTGTACTTATCCATAGGGGTATTCTGTTAGAACACACCACTACAATGTCAATTAAATGACCAGCTATGCTGCTAATATATTGTGATCAGTGCCAATTAAATGACCAGCTATGCTGCTAATATATTGTGATCAATATCAATTTAATGACCAGCTATGCTGCTAATATATTGTGATCAGTGTCAATTTAATGACCAGCTATGCTGCTAATATATTGTGATCAGTGTCAATTTAATGACCAGCTATGCTGCTAAATATTGTAATCAATGTCAATTTAATGACCAGCTACGCTGCTATTATTTTATAAATATTGGTTTGATTTATGCCAATTTAATGGCCAGGTGTTACCTGCTGTAATATTGTTTACCATTTTTAACAAAATAATTGTAGTTGAAGTTTATAACACGCCTATCATGGATTGGATCCATGAAAGCATTTGTTAAACATCATAAATTTAATTTTTTAAACATTTGTCAAAATCGATCCGACGAAGAATCGAACCCGGTACCGCACAATACGTATGGGTAGGTGAGGTGACCTTACTGCTCAATATAATAATCTAGGCACAAATATTTTTCTAGGTATTTACACTCGACTCAATTTGAAATTAAGTTATCATATTACGATTGCATAATATAAAAATTTAAATAAATATAGATATTATGTATAATTTATATACATTTAATTTTAAGATCGGTAATATGCAATTATATGTATTTGTAGTGCGAATATGCCTTTATATTTCAAACATCTGTCCGGTTAGTTAATCTGTAATCACATACACAGTCTTAAATGCGTTCAATATCCTTTGTTAATATTAGATTCCTTAGGTAATCTTATAGGGTCGTCTGAATATTAGCATAACCTCTAAGCTCATCTCACTTCACTTGAGTACCAGAATACTATATAAGGTACAAAAATAAAATTAGAAGTACTTTAATTAACCTTTTACCCCCCATATGAATACATCAACAAGGTTCAAACATTTAATGTAATTATCATGTAAACTACAGTACAATGTAAATAATACAGTAGTGTCACAAAATTACATCGTAAACCATCTTATAATTATGTATTGTGTACAAAACTTCTGGTCGTAATTATTAAAAATATTAATAATTTACTGATATTGAATCTTTCCACAGACTTATTTCTATTTTCCTTTTTATTTCAACAAAAGTACTTACTGTTTTCCTCGTCGCCACATGTATTGTTTGCTGTTTATTAACTTATCTTGGCTCACCAACACACCACCACACGTGTTACCGGGCCGGCTGTCAGACAGAGAGCCGAGCCTGCCCTTTCGTTACCCGCACCTTGTGACGTATGCGCTCGAGACAAGTTAGTGTATTTGCATACACTACATATACAATTAATTAATTTTAAATTTATTGTACCCATATTGTGAGCCTCAATCCCTAACTGACAATGATGTAACTAAATATTATACGAGACTATTTTATGATATAATTTTTGTAAAAGATGTGAGTAAATGTTTGGCTAAGTTACGGAATACGTAATAATGAATACAAAATATTAATAGTGTGTACCTAAGTGTGAGAGTAAGGTAAAGAAAAATTATCGGAGGTTAGCATATCCACATACAATCAGCTTGATCAGTTGAGAGTTTGGAAAACCTAATAAGCGATTAATTTTTAAGGGGTTCTGACACTATTAAATACGGAATAAGTTTTAATGTATTGTTAATAAGGTAAATGAGAATTTATTTTGAATTGTATAAGAATATTATCCATAATTTTAATCATGTATGTACGCGAGCCGTGTACGTGAAAATTATGGTTCAATTAATAACTGGTTAATAAATACTATAAATGTAAAGAAATAAATAAAAATAAAACAAAAGTTGACTATGACAAATAAATAACGGAGAGATACGGGAACGTCCATCACTGGTAAAGCATATAGTCCTCGAGCAGGGTATGTTTCCATGATTGGATGATAAAATCGGGAGTAACGGGTACTAGGGAACAATACCTTCAGTACAATTGAGATGTGAACAAGTTTACTCATATTAGTACTGTTGGGGACCAGAGAAGTCTTAAATTTGTTACCCTTAATAATGGTACATAGAGGTCATATCCTTCAATGGATCATAGTGTGAACTTAGTTTTCCTCCGTGACAATAATTGTTGGAGTCCTTTTAAAATGACTTAAACGTTGACCTCAAGGAAGTGCGTACAACCAAAGGTTACAGTTTTACCTTGATATAGAATGATACAAAAAAAGTTTATGTACCAAATAAATTGAAATGAATGTTATAAAAAGTAATATAATACCCAAGTAAATGGGGGGGCCCATATTTATAAAGTACCCGCGTGATAAATATCACGAAATAAAATATAAACGAAATGAATTAATACTCCGACTCCCGGTATCTGAATAATAAATAAATAAATATAGAAGTGAATGGAGAGAAATAAAGCTAGCTAAAGATCAAAAATATCAAGAAAAAATTACGTGTACAAGAATTATGAAAAAAAAAAGATATTAAAAAGGCCTAACTCGAAAATAAGGAAGGAGATGAAAAAGTATGAATAAATAAATAAGACAAGAGTATTTTAAAATATAAATGAATGTACAACTATACTAGATCTTCGCGAATTACCTAATTATGTCAAATAAGTATGTTTTATGTATGCATGATACATCATACAAATTCTATTGTGACCGTGAAATTACTATGGTGTAGACGGATCTGGCCACCCGAACTACCCATAGAATATACCTATATTTTGTTTTTGTATTTTATATTTAGGTCATTTAATATATAATTACATTGTATTTTTGTAATTTATATTAATAATAAACATATTTTATATTTATTTTTATAAGTTAAAAAAAAAACAAATGTATTCATTTACTTTTTATTTATTTTTTGTCGGTGGTAGGTGTAGTGTGGTATAGCCCCCACGACTATATATATATTAGAGTTAAGTTAAGCATAATTAAAGACAGTACAATTAAAGAATTAGTCTCAGCAACACGTCTTCTATTTCATTAACACCTGCCGACATCACACTCTACCACGTGCAAAAAATTGCAAACCGTTTAATTTTGAGTGAGATTTTGAGTGGACTAAGGAATAACGATAAAGATGTTAAAAATTTATTAGCTAGGATCCGCGTAATAACATAAAATTATTTTGTCTTACCCCAGATTGAAGAGCACCTCCCGCCCTCCCTCCCCCATTTCGTGCACTATCCTCCGTCACCACGAATCTACTACTCCCTACACCACTTCACTAGCAAATACCCACCACCTTCGATCATACGACACGTGTTTCGTCTCTAAACTTTGCATCCTCAAGTGAAGTAGACTCTGCGCTGGCTGCCCGCTAAATAACTATAATGTTTGACTAGAATGTTGTAAAAGAAGCCCCATAAAAATTTCATTCTCTATTCTTTCACTCTTAGGCTTAACTTTTTTCTATCAGTTAATTTACAATTACAAACTTTTTAGCAATTTATCTTCAATTGTAACGGAATTATGAATAGTTTATAAACCGTAACCCTTACAGCCTATTAAAATCCACTGAATATGGGACTTCACTCTTAGATTTTCTTATGGGTATATATGTGCCATAGTTGCCCCTCTTGACAAGCAGGTTACTTTATTTTGAGTCGTTATTAAGAAGACGCTGCTGACCATCTACTGATTTGTTTCCCTCTGTCGCATCTTATGACATCCCACAGCATGATATGGGTTAGTAGATATTCTTACACCGCCACTACACGGTAAATAGTTTATTTAATAAAAAATAATCATGGACATCGGTTTACAGTTGGTGAAGATGCCGCGATAAAAACTCGTTCATACAAAAATACAATTCGAATTAGAAACCTAAGTTTTTAAGTCGGTTCACAAATTAATGATTACCATTCAAAATACATGTTTTTTCACTTTATCGACTGCGTTGGTATATATGCTGGTATATATTATCATCATTACAGCCCTTCACAAGTCCACTGCTGAACATCTCCCCACAAGGAATGCTACAAAGTACGGTCCTGAGCCACCTCTATCCATCGACTCCTGCATATCTTACCAGGTCGTCCACTCCATCTAGTGGGGAGACGCCCTACATCGATTTCGGTTGGTATATATATATAATAATCAACATATATATGTAACATGTATATGGAATTCATATTATCCTGGAATATTCCATTAAATGAGACCATGGATGAGAGACTGCCAGCGCCATTTGTTCGCTACAAGAAGATCCGATGCGAAGAATGTACTCTGGAAAATATTCTAGAGATAAACACGAAAAATATGTCAAGTTTCAATGTTATCGTCCGTGGTTAAACTACATTTATGTTTGTATGCAACCCTTATTCTAGAATAATTGTATTTTTAAGAATAAAGGTGACAAATCCGCACACAACACTTTAATTATAAGTGGATACTTTGGTCGATAGACATCTTCATCTATCCTCAAATAAGAATCAAAACGCAGATGCCATTATCACCCCCGAGGACTAAGATGGGATGCCTCGTTTTAATTAAATAGGACCTTCGATTCTCTACACTCACCATACCAAACCTAGCAGCATTAAGTTGCTATTTCACGATGGTATCTTGTGAGAGCTTGGTCCTACGCAGGTCGTGCTGACCCAGTCGTGCTATAACCATATATAGCAAGAACATAACTCTACCACGTATAATGTGACACAAAGCTTCATCCTTCCATCTTTCTAATATGAATTTAATTATTAAATTTCAATTTATTGTTAAACAGACGTCACTTCAAACGAATTGACAACAGATTATCGACGGGCTTAAACTATCTATAGCAAAGTTTCCAAATTTAATACATACCTTATGTTCCTACGTATAACGATAATATTGTTTACTTTAATCGCTTACCCTCACACATATTTACTGTGCCTCACACTTGAATTTTTTACTGCGTTATGGAGGCGTTTGGTGTCGATCATTGCAGCTTTAGTTGTGTAGACAATATCCACTACCTCATATCATTCTCTAGGTTGCCGTAAAAGGCGACAGAGGAACCTAACCAGGAGATGGGCAGCAGCAACTTCTTTTAACAACTTAAATAACCATGCGTCTTTGCGTATTTATATTTTAGTTTATATAATGTGTGAGTAGATATGTAATCAATATCCACTGACCCATATCTTATGAAGCGACAGATGGAAACAAACTAGGAGATGGGCAACAGAGTCTTCCTAATAGCAACTAAGAAATATAAAACTGCGGTTGAAAATCTGCTTACAAGCTGGTAACTATGGCATATACCTATGTGTATATATTTTAAAACATTACCACCACACTACACGATGGAAAAACATATATATATATTTATATATATATATATATAGATATATATTTATATATAAAATCCACCTTGGAGTCCTTGACCAAAAACTTTAAAAAATAATTACTTTACATATTTTATGTTAATTTATTGAAGTGAAAACTTCTTTAGAATAATTGTCATTTACAACACGATGAAACGAAAAAGCGACACTAAAAAAAGACAGACATATAAATTTGTAGAATTAAGCCTGCGAGAGATTGAGATAGAATACAGTATACAGTGTTTCTCAATGAGGGCTAATAATCTTCCACTCACCTGATGTCGCTAGTTGTGACTGAGGTAAAGTTTTTTGTTACACGGTGTCAGATAATTGAGAAATTAGTTTTAAATTATAGTTTATCATTATCTAGAGTATTATATTAATACACAACACAATGCTGTCAGTGGTTTGATTTTTGATTTTTTGCACATTATAACTCTTTTTTTTTAAAAGTCGTCTTTTAGTTATATTTATCGTTTGGTTTATTCATCTGTAATGTAATGAATACAAAAATACAGAAAGAAACCTTAAAGATTACATTTTTCTAAGAAAACTATCGTGCCCGCTATGAAATCTGTCAAATATTTTACCTCACTCTAAAGTGGCGCCGCCCTGGTGGCAAAAAAAGTCGTGGATACCCTCATTATCTCGTTCTTCTCTTCTGATGGTTTCACTTTTAATGAGTGTGAACTGCAGACAAGTTTATTTTTGATTAAAAAAAAATACCCAGGATATAAAATGACGTGCAAAATATTTAAATATTAAAAGCTTCCGATGACCATTTTCAGAATATACCTCAAGCCAAGTCTTAGTACTTAACTCCATTATTCTTTGGAATTTATCTTCAAGTTTCAGCTTGATTAACTTTCTATGTTATGATTGCCTTAGCTGAAATACTTGTATATTAAAATTATTTCTTAATTAAATTTTAACTATATACGCCAAATAACTTTTTAATATTATTGTTAAAATATTTGATGACACACATAAGTTTTTTTTATAGTATAAGGGTGAAACAACGAGCACACAGTCCACCTGGTGTTAAGTGTTGCTGCAGCCCACAGACATTTACATTTATCCCTGTGTGTTCTATACACAGTTGATAAAGGGTTGTTCTTTCTTCACAAATATACACTTCTCGAAGATGTCTGAATGTGGAATAAACAATTTCATTAGGAAAAGGTTCCTAACGCCACACGGTTGTTTTATTTAAAATTAGCAGAATTTTTCTTGTAACGAATAAGTGCTCGTGAACCTATTTCCAACGCTATCAATTTTGCGCTAAATTTATATTAGGCCTCAGCCACTTCACGCTACGTTAAGTGAATCAAATTACAGTGAAATCACCGTATAGCCTAAGACTTGAACCACTTTAGGCTGCTTTGTTTCTTTATACACTAGTTTAAATTATGAAATGTTGCAGAAACGTTTCTTTCATTAATTTTTATAGAATAAGGGTGGCAAACGAGCACACAGTCCACTTGATGGTAAATGGATTCAATGGCTCATACACATATACGTTTAATCCAAATAAGAATCAAAATGCAGACGCGTAGTCACCCCTGTGGATTAACGTGGAATTCCTCGGTTCCAGCAAAAGGGATCTCCGGTTGTCTACAGTCACCATACGAAACACAGCAGCGTTAAGGTGCTATTTTACGCTGATTTTCTATAAGAACGTGGGAACCTACCCCAGTCGAGTCAACCCATTCGTACTATAAGGATCAAGGGGGTAAATTCAACATTGTAGTAAATAATATGCATTCAATATATGTATATATATATATATATATATATATAACCACGATATCTCTGGAACCATAAGGCCTAGAGACTTGAAATTTGGTAAAAATATTACTTTCGCCAAATAGAGGTCGGCGAAGAACAGTTGTTACGAAATTCTTCCTGCAAGAGGGCTTGCGGGGCAATAATAAAAAAATACATTTCCAAACTATTGCTTATATAGGTATAAAACTTTACCAAAAAATTCTTTTTGGCATGTTAGAATGACCAAGAACAGATTTATGATATTGCAGCCACAAAGGGCAGTGCGGGGACGTTTAAAATAATTAAACTTTTAACATCGTCTTTGAATGTCTCGCCGTCTGTACGCTTAGGTCTTTTAAACAACACAACAAACTTTAATTAAATTTTCATCATTAGACAGAATTATTTAAGGAAAAAGCATACATATATAATTATATATATACTTTTTGTTTTTATTTTAATTTTTTAAATAATTGTATAGAATAAAAAAGACAGATGTCACGAATATTGGAGAAACAAGAGAATGTTTTCTGTAAATGTAAATATATATAGCATATTTCTCTAAAATTGTATCCCCTCACTTCATTTAATTTTGTTATCCAATATATATATATATATATATATATAAAGATAATGTAGAATATCATTCTCCTGATCTGTAAACTTATGACCACATTACATTGATTTGCTTATAATTTTGCTTATAATTTATCTATTAGATTGTTCTTCTTTCCTTTTCTTCCAACAACAATACACCTACCATCAAGGAATATAAGGGAAAACTTTTATTAGCCATACTTTTAGTTTGTTACATTAATGTTAATATTTACTATATACGCTGTTGGTTTCTAAATAAATTAAATAAATAAATAAATATTTCTTCTGTTCGTGGGTATGTAACTGAACTCCACCTAAACGGCTGGACCGATTTTTATGAAATTGTAGGTGTGTGATTAAGTAGGTTCGACAGTTTATAATAATAATGGACCCGGTAGGTTGCGCTGTTGACGAGATCCAGAAATCACCCATGCGAAACCGGGACGGATTGCTAGTAGTAGTAGATATATGACCGCAAAAGACAACCCGATCCCGTGGGTATCGTAAGAGGCGAGAGAGAAAAATGGAACAAGTGCAGCGGCATCTATGTGATAAAAATAAAAAATAATAAACAAACTGGTTGCCAACGCATCTGCCAAGCATGGCAACTATGAAAATTATTTCTCTATGAGGTGATATATTGGACAGGCCTAGGAAAGCAGTGGACTTTGATAGGTGGTTAAAAATGAATGAAACTACGAAAACTCTCGGAGCGTAATGATCGATGTGTTAATATGTGACGTCTGCGCAGAAGGTGACGCTATCTACAGCCATGGACTATCAAAATATCAAAACCTGACACCTTTTGTTAATCCGCGAAAAGAAAATTACGTTACATTGTAAATTATTTATTCATTTATTTAATCTTTCATGCACAAAGTTGTACATATGGCGGTCTTAATGCCTTAGGGCATTCTCTTCCCGTCAATCATTAGGCTAAACAGAGATATACAAACAAGAGGCTGTGCAGCAGTAAACAAAATAGAAAGGGCTAAAAAATATTGTAAATACATATAAAATATACATATACACACACATACATAGACATATATACTTAAGTTAATATACATATATAATTAATATATACATATATAAATACATACATATATGCACGCTTACACTAAATATAATATACACAACACATATAAATATTGTCTAAGTCAGAACAAATATGAAATATAAATATGTGTATGAAAATAAGAGCTGTGTTAGTTCAAACTTGCAACGATTTTTTCATATGCTTACGGACTTGATTTTTAAAAACAAACTTGTTGGAAGCTTTTTTAATGTCAAGAGGGATGTTGTTTCAGAGTCTAATGGCCGTGAGGGCGAAAGAGTGAGATAAATTATCAGTATGGTGTAAAGGAGTGAGCAATTTAAGATTAGCCGAAGAACGGAGGGAACGATTATGAGAATCTCCCAGGTATCGAAATTTGGATTTCAGATATTCGGGAGCACAAAGATTGTTCAAAATTGTGAAAAAGGTGCAGAGTAAAGATATTTTAAGTAAAGCCAATACTCCTACTAATGATGGTGAAATGTATGTCGAAGTCCATAAAGAAAACAAGACTCGTGACATATTCAATATTTACACTTTTACTACGTAGTACAAAAAAGTAACGTTCAACATGTTGCATAAATTATATATTTTTTTAACGTTATATCAGAATAAAGTGGTTAAAGATTATGTAAGATCTCGAGATTCCAATAATCTTAATAATCAAGATAATCTAGGTTATAAAGAAATCATCACGCAATAAATGCTGAGTCGGATATCTTCTCTTCATATGAAATGTGTGATATATTTACTGAATAATTTTGATAAAATTTAAGAGTAGATGATTGATCACAATTTAGAGATTAAAAGTATTTAGTAAACTTACAGTCTACATACTTTCCACTAGTGTACACTGAACACCCTGCTAGCCATGAAGTTCTTGGGCGAAAATTATATTTTTACCACACCTTTTTATGTCTTAGTATTGAACTTAGTTCTAGTATTTTAACAAATATTCAAATAGGAGTTTTAGAAAATCAGGAAAGTGAGGATCTAACGAAACAGTTTGTATTCCGTTACAATGAACTGTAGTTTGAAAGAAAAATATTATATGTTTTATTGTTTGTTTACACGTAGTCTTGTGTTAACATTTATTTCGTTCCCTTTAAAGTGTTGCTTTTGTTTCATATTTATAATCACCAGAGTGACTTCTCCACAGCAGGATCTTGGTTTGAAACAAAGCCGGAACTAAGATAAATATAATATCACATTTAGTAAATTTTGGGTTTCAAAGCCTGGCAACGAAGGCAGCCACGACTTTTTCTGGCACCAGAGAGGCTCCGCTTTGAAAGGAAATATTTTACAGATTTCATAGAGTAAGAAGATATTTTGTTAGAAAAGTGTAGAGATAACTAAAAAAAAACATTATTTATCATAATAATATAATTTTTAAAATAAATGGATAACACATGTTTCACATGTTCTAAAAAGAAGAGGAATGAAACATAAAGTGTAAAAAGGTAAAGTATTAAAGAATGCACTGAGGCATTGTGCATATATTTATACTAGAAACTGACAAACTTTAAATTAAGTCACAACTTTTCAATGATGATGAAATTGTGTGACCATCTGCAAAACAAATAAGTTCACTTTGATTTCTTATATTTACTTGAACACTACACATTGAATAAAACTACTTTTACGGATTCTGTCGCGTTGAATTAACTTGTTTTTATTGATTCCCGAAGTTTCGGTTACTTTACAGCACCCATGTTTACGTGAGGTGATTGACGTCCCGATGTCAGAATTAACCGGGAGTACTTTCAGCTTTTTAATTATTAATTTTGGTCCGATCTACGCAGAATGAACTAATTGTGTCTTGGAGTCTTGCATTGGTATGTTTAGGCTTAGTTTTAATTTTATTAATTACAGGACCTTAAGCAGGTGATAGTACCCAGCCTCCCTCTCTATTGCAATTTGAATGTTTTTTTTATTTCAATAACCTCACGTATCATTCTTAGCAGGAATCAATGTTGTTTCGCGAGAATTTGTAGTTTATCATATCTTATATAATGGCGGAGGCCGTCTAGGATATGATCACAAACTGCAAACTTCCCGGAATGTTGATGTTTATCGTCAGCTCATACGAGATACACATCATCATCATCATCATTACAGCCCTTCACAGATTCACTGCTGAACATAGGCCTCCCCCAAGGAATGCCACAAAGTACGATCCTGAGCCACCTGCATCCATCGAATTCCTGCATATACAACTAGGTCGTCACTCCATCTAGTGAGGGCACGCCCTACACTTTATTCGCCGGTACGAGACCTCCACTCGAGAACCTTTTCCCCCATCGGTTGTCGGTTCTTCGAGCTATATGGCAGCCTATTGCCACTTCAGCTCACTAATCCGTTGGGTTATGTCAGTCACTCTGGTTCTACTGCGAATATCCTCGTATATAAGTTTATCACGCAGAGAAACTCCGAGCATAGCCTTCTCCGTGGCTCGCTGAGCTACCTTGAGCTTCCTCATCCGGCGAGTAGTGAAGGATCATGTCTCAGTTCCATAGATCATCACTGGTAACACGCACTGGTTGTACAGTCTCGTTTTCAAGTTTTGAGGTGTACCTGACGAGAAGATGTGCCGTAATTTCCCGAACGCTGCCCAACCGAGTTGACTAGAGAAGCTATTCCAAACAAAAAATGTGCGCTACTCTATGTCTTCGCTCTTCGCGCATGCGCGGGAGATAGTAGAGTCGCGCATGCGCGGTTTTTGTCATCATAGATTATACGTAGGTAGAATGATCAGTACGTAATAAGTAATAGTTAATTTAGATTGTATTGTTAATTATATCGAGTACAATTTTTTTGTTATTTATTTTGCATTTATATGTTAATTTACTATAATATAACATAATATTATGACAGAATTACATTTTAATGATATTTTATTTAATACTTTAAAAGGTTAATATGTAAAATATAAAAATATGAATTTATTTTCAAAAATCATTATTATTACTTTTCTAGAATTCTCTAACGTATTTATACGCAGCTGGTGAATAATAGCGTAAAATCAATGCGAATTTACGTTAAGCTGTATGCAGTGCATTAATAAATAATGCGTGCTCTGTTTATTCTTTATCATTTAAGATTCATCTAACTCCACAAACTTACACAAAAACTTTAAAATTTTATCCAATTGATTTGTAAGAAGCGCATATTTTCTTTAAATAAATATTTTGGCTTTGTATTTTCTTAAATTTCGCAGTAAATTTATTTCTAGCTGCAGATTCCTTGCTATTAAATACAAACACAATATTACAACGTGCTCATATTTTATTATTTTTATAATGACCTAGAATTATTGATTCCGTTACTAACGTAGAACTATATTTAAAAACTTAGGCTTCGTAAACATCACTCAAAATAGGCTTAGGAGACATCACTTGCGTATTTTATTTGTAAGTACAATTTTGCTCGGACTATCAAAAATTTAATTTGAACTGCTTATTGATTCAGACAACGATTCAGATACTTCCTCTTCACCACATTTTGTTGGTTGAAAAAAAAGATACTAATTATTTGGGAAGTCTGTAAAACTTCTAGCGTTACAGTATTAAAAAACTGCCATATATTAGTGTGACTCGCGCGTCGAGGGTTAACCTCTCTTAAGTTCCGTAAATATACTGAACATTACAAAAAATTCGTTCGTCGTCTAATCAGAAAATAAAACTAAAATCCCAGTAATGTTATATAATAATATAATTATGTTATCGCATGGTACTGCTGATTTCTAAATAACATTTAATTGATATTTTTATTTGAATATTTTAAAAGGTAACTATGTAAAATATAAAAACATACTTAATATATTTGTAACAAAACTAATTGATATAACATATAATTTACAAATGTATTTATTTAGATTAGAATAAGAGTCGTTCATAAATGCTGGGCTCGGGAAAGTTCAAAGTCGCACGGAAAATACGCGAGAGTTAAAAAATTGATGAATTTAGTCCATTTTTTTATAAGATAAGGGTAACAAACGAGCACACAGTCCACCTGATGGTAAGTGGTTGCTGCGGCCCATAGACATCTACATCTATCCTCTATTACAAATCAAAATGTAGATGCGTTGTCACCCGTGAGGACTAAGATGGAATGCCTCATTTCCAGTAAAAAGGGCCTCCGGCTACCTGCACTCACCAAGCGAAACGAAGAGGTAAACCTCTACTTGACGCTGGTATTCTGTGTGGTCGTGGTACCACCCTGGTTCGAGCCGGCCCATCCGTGCGACAGAAGAAGCTGCCGCGTGGCTCTACCACTGTTAAAGTTTCCCTGTTTTCATGGCTTGGACGTGGAAACAGGTAAATATAAAATAAAAGAATAATCGGCAAATTTAAATATCAGAAATTTAGCCTAATTATGAATACTTCCATTTGTTTCTACAAAAAAAAAACAATATATTATATTATGCATAATTATTCTCAGACTTAAGTACCTACAGAAACGTCGCATCTGAACAAATTAATTTCATAATCTATATTTAATGACCCGAGATGGCGTCTTTTGAACAATTTGTTTGATTAATTATTAATCTATAATACTTTTTTATTAAGTATTTTACTCACCGATGAAAAGTTATTCCTTGGTATTTGCTAACATTTCTTGAAATATTTGTGCAATTTCTAAAACACACCACAGCGTATTTTATCAAGAATTTTTTATATAATCAAGACAGATACAGCATGTGTCAACTCACTAGCGCCTAGCGAGCGACTGAGTAAAGTGCGGCAATATCACCGCAGTTGAATGGAACAGCGTAACATAATGCAGTGTCGCCTCTAGTACGTAGTACATAATAGCTCAATGGTTGAATCCGTCAATTGACCTCTCGGTCGAAGTTGGACTTACCTAGTCAGACTATTTGTCCTAGGTAAACATACTCGTCAACAACTTCGACCTTAGTGCTGCCAGCAACTACCGGCATAGGTGTGACATGGACATTAAACATTTTCATTTAACATAGACATTAAACATGATCTTTGTTTTGTTCATGTTCATCTTAAGATCTATCCGTTGGGAGACACTATTGAGGTCATTGAGCATAGTGCTTAGGTCCTTCAGCGATTCTGCCACAAGGACTATATCGTCGGCAAATCGGAGGTGAGTGATGTACTCGCCATTGATGTCATTACCGCATACTTTCCAGTCCAGTAGCCTGAAAAAGTCTTTCAATGCACCGGTGAAGATTTTCGGGGATATAACGTCACCCTGTCTTACACATCTCTGCAGTTGGATAGGTTTCGTACTCGGATTCTGTATTCGAATAGCCACCGTAGCTCTACTGTACAAACACTTCAGCACTTCGCCGTGTAGTGGCGGTTAAGAATATCCACTACCCCATATCTTCCCGTGGGTGTCGTAAAAGGCGACAAATGGAAGCAGGCAGGAGAAGATGCAGCAGCATCTTCCTGATAACAGAAAATTATAATAAAAAAAAACTGCGGTTGCCAAACCGCACGCCAAGCAAGGCAAATGTTTCAAATACCCCCCATGACAAAAGTTACAAAAAGACGGCCCCCAGTCCCCAGCGGCCCCGCTATTCCTGGCTACGGTGGCGACCATGGTAACGGCGGGGCAGGGAGTGCTAAGAATCTCCAGTGAAAGTTCGGTTGCCACCTAAGACGAATCGATCTGGCAACATACAACGCATGCACCCTGAGGACTGACGAGAAGATCGTGAAGCTGAAAGAAGAGATAGACAAGTTACGCTGGCATATTATAGGATTATCCGAGGTACGAAGAAAGGGGCAGGACACGGTAATCCTCGAATCCGGCAACTAGCTCTATCACCGGGAGGGCGACCATATGTCCCATGGAGGTGTTGGATTTATCGTCCACAAGTCTTTCGTTAACATCGTTGTAAAGATTGTGAGTATGTCGACGAGGATTGCGTACCTTATGCTCAGAATCACAAACCGTTTTCGCTGAAGGTCATACAGGTTTACGCACCAACCTCAACACATCCTGATGAGGAGGTGGAGAAAATGTATGAGGATATCTCTAGAGTCATGCATTCCTCCAAAACCCACTATACGGTGTTAATGGGAGACTTCAATGCAAAACTAGGTACAAGAGAGAACGGTGAGCTGAAATTAGGGAAATTTGGAATAGGGCAACGGAACCAAAGGGCCGACTTCATGAAGAAAGAGGGACTCTTTCTTCCAGAAGCGGCTCCACAGGAAGTGGACCTGGTCGAGCCCCGACGGTTCGACAAAAAAATGAGATTGACTTCATTATGACGACCAGACGACAACTGCTCAGTGATGTCTCCGTGATCGTGAGGGTGAAAACTGGTAGCGATTACCGAATGGTTAGAGGCACACTGAACCTAAACGTTAAGTTGGAGAGGTCTCGTCTAATGAAGTCGACACACCGTCCCCCTCGTGCTCTGTTCCAAAGTCCCGAAACATTTCAGTTATAGTTACAAAATCGTTTTCAGTGCCTAGAAGTTTGCAATGATGTAGACGATATGAACGACAAGCTCGTGGAAACTGTCCATGCGGTCGGAGCTAAGTTTTGCAAGACCTGCCGCAGAAGAACACAAAAACTCCCCGATCACACTCTAAATCTCATGGCTGTTAGACGGAAGATGAAGCTACATTCTTCAACAGATTTGATAGCATACAAGCAACTGAACAGACAGATTTTTAAATACATACGGCGGGACTTACGCAACTTCAGTACAGTTTGTATTGAAGAATCGATCGAGGGGACCAGTGCTCCAAAGTCTTTCCTAGAGATCTGTCTACCAGAAAGAGCCAACTGTCAAAGCTGAAGACCGAATGTGGCAGCATCGCTTCCGGGACACCTGAGATTTTGAGTGAGATTGAGAGGTTCTATGGGCAGCTGCACATGTCGTCGTTGGAGCCACACGCAAGTGTGAGTAATGATCCAAGAGCGAGTCTTAGCCGACACTATTCCGAAGATATCCCGGAGTCTGAGTGAGATTAGAATGGCTCTCCAGCACCTTAAAAACGGCAAATCCCCGGGCGAGGATGGAATTACAGCGGAGCTTCTGAAAGCGTGTGGAAAACCGGTACTTGAAGTCCTTCAGAAGCTCTTTAATTCCGTCCTGCATGGTGGCACTACTCCGGAGGCGTGGAGAAGAAGTGCAGTGGTCTTGTTCTTTAAGAAAGGCGACAACGCTCTCTTGAAGAATTACAAACCGATTACAGACCGGCTTTAGTAGCATGGACCACATACACACCCTTCTGCAAATTGTACAGAAGTCCGAGAAGTGCAATTTGCCACTATGTCTGGCGTATGTGGACTATGAGAAAGCCTTTGATTCCGTCGAAATTTGGGCGGTGCTGCAGTCCCTTCAGCGGTGCTAAGTTGACTGTCGGTATATCGAAGGACTCATTATTTTCACCTACACTCTATGACAGTGCCATGACAAAGGATATAAACTTAAAAAGCAATGTAAATATTAAAAAAAATAAAGTTATTATGTATTGTGATGACATAGGCAAAAATTTGGGCATGATGTTAAATAACTGTTTAGAAGGACATATGATTAGTAATTATTGCATGCCAGGAGCATCCTTTAGTCATATAATGAATAAAGTTTTAGCTAGTAAATTTTGCCCTAATAGCACATTAATAATTCTTGTTGGGAGAAGAGGCAATCTAAACAAAAATCAATTATTAAAATATATTGATAATCTTAATAATTTAAATGTACATAAAATTATCTTGTTTACATTGCCTTACATACAGGGTTGGCCGCAGGAAAATAAAATAAGATATGATTTAAATTTATTAATGAATAACTTTTCATGTAATAATAATATAAACTTGACATTTAATTGTTATAATTATAATAATAAATGTAATTTAATAGACATAAATAATTTACTTAAGAAATTTTTGACTAATGATAGGTATTACCTATCTAAATATATTTTAAGACAGATAGCAAATGTGATATCTTATTGTTTATATATTAACTCAGCCAAGAACTTGGCTACACAGACATCTGCTCCTTTTGAGCAGTGTAATGACTTAATATGTAATTTGGAATCAGTTCCAAGTAATTTAAATTAGAAAATGAGACAATAGAGGTAATCTCTAGCAGTTGTAATAATTTAAATAATTTAGAACGTAGCTTACAAATCTTTAATTGTATGACTCCACAGAATGATAATGAAAATTGTATACACCTGGTGCATCAAAATATACAAGGCATGGTAGGCAAAGAGTTAGAAATTGAGTTGTTCTTAAATAGCAACAATATTCATATTTTATGTATTACTGAACATTGGTTAAAAGCTTATAACTTAATGTTTAACTTCAGTAATAACCAGGTGGTCAGTTCTTTCAATAGAGAAACGGTTTTAAGAGGTGGCTCCTTAATATTAGCTAGTAAATTATTGTCATGTAAAGAACGTAAAGATATTGTGAGCCTCTCTGTTGAGCGAACTGTAGAAATGGCATGTGTTGAGTTTGAGCACCTCATTGTTGTGAGCGTCTACAGACCCCCATGTTCTATATACGATACTTTTGAAAAAATATGGAGGAAGTTTTTGCTAAGCTTAATAAACGGAATAAATCTGTTGTAATATGTGGAGACTTTAACATCAATCTCCTAGAAGTTTCCTCAATCAATATTAAATTTAGATCATTGTTTAAATCATATGGTCTTTTTAATTTATTTTTAGAGCCAACGCGTATTGCTCAATCTAGTGCAACATGTATAGATAACATTTTTACAAATGTGAAGCCGTTGCATAAATGTATAATTCAAAAATTAAGTTCTGATCACTGTGGACAAGTAGTTTCGTTACCATATGTTCACAAAAAGCAAGTAGATAAGAAAGTTGTGTTTGTTCCAGTAAATGCACGTCGCTTGGAGAAATTTAGAAGTAACATAGTGAAAAAACTTCCATCACTTACATACCAAAATGATCCAAATTTTTTGTATGGAACATTATTTAAACTTATTTGCAATGAATTTAATAATACTTTTACTTCTAAGACATTCTCCTTGAACAGTCGGAAGTCATTTAAGAATGGGCGACAGTAGGAGTCCATAAGAGCAGACATAGGTTATATGATCTTTACCATGAAAGGTCATATAATCATAGCGTCGAATTTAGGGAATATGTAAAAAAATATTCAAAAATATTTAAAGAGTGTGCTCCACAGCCAAGTCTTTGTATTTGAGCAACAAAATTAAGACGGCTTCTAATAAAATTAAAATGACATGGAGTATAATTAATAGCGAAACTTGTAAGATTAAATCTCGCAATTCAAACTACCAGTTAAGTGTTAATAACAAATTAACCAAATCAGATCAGGACGTTGCAATGGTTTTTGAGAAATATTTTACTGATATTCCGATATTAACCACTAAGTCACTGAATTCTTCTCCTGCGGTCACCGAATCATTACTTAAACAAAATGTAAATTCGTGTACAAAGAATTTTACATTTCATAAAGTATCATCAAAAGATATTGTAAAATATTTTAAAACTATTGATGTTAAGAAAACTGCGGATCTGTGGGGGATTTCCGTTAAAGTTATTGCGTCTATAATAGATACAATCGCGCCTCATTTAGCTGTTATTTTTAATACTAGTATCGAATCTGGTGTGTTTCCTGATTTAATGAAGTATAGTAAAGTAATACCTTTATTTAAATCTGGTAGTACATTAGACCCCGCTAATTTTAGACCTATTTCTGTACTACCAACACTTAGTAAGATTTTTGAAAAAATTATTCTTCATCAAATGTTAAATTTCTTTAATATAAATAATTTACTTCATAAAAATCAATTTGGTTTCACAAGGGGTCGCTCGACAACTGATGCCGGTGTTGAGCTGATTAAATATATATTTAATGCATGGGAGAATTCACAGGATGCTTTGATTATATTTTGTGACCTATCCAAAGCCTTCGATTGTGTTCACCATGAAACATTAATCAGGAAACTTAAACACTACGGTGTAAGAAGTGATGCTCTTAAATTTATTATTTCATATTAAAGTAAGAGAACGCAAAAAGTTGTCATTAACAGTATGAGTTCTTCCGGGTCGATGGTACAGATGGGCGTGCCTCAAGGCTCAATTCTAGGCCCCTTTCTGTTTCTTGTATACATTAATGACTTACCTTACATAGTAGGAGATAACCATGATATAGTATTATTTGCAGATGACACTTCTTTAATTTTCAAATTAAGTCGAAAATTGCTTAAATATGACGAAGTAAATAATGCTATATCTAAATTAGTAAATTGGTTCAATGTTAATAATTTGCATTTAAATGGCACTAAAACGAAATGTATGAAATTTATGACTCCAAATGTCAAACAATTAAATACTAATGTAATTTTAAATGGGGAGAAACTGAGTCTTGTAGATACCACCATTTTTCTTGGAATCACACTAGACGCGAAGCTTCAATGGAGCCCCCATATATCAAAACTAGCAAGCAGACTTAGTTCTGCAGCATATGCCGTAAAAAAGATAAGAAGTCTAACTAGTGTTGAGACGGCTAGACTGGTTTACTTTAGCTATTTCCATAGCATAATGTCGTATGGTATTTTGCTATGGGGACACGCAGCTGACACTGAAATTGTATTTGTTTTGCAGAAGAGGGCCATAAGAGCAATTTATGATTTAAAGCCTAAAGAGTCGCTGCGACAAAAATTTAAGGAAATTAATATATTAACTTTGGCCTCTCAATACATTTATGAAAATGTAATGTACGTACACAAAAATAAAAGTAGTTTTACAAAAATAAGTGATATTCATTCTGTAAATACTAGGAACAGACACAAGCTAGTAGTACTGGTTACTCGACTGCATCGAGTCAGTAATTCATTCTTGGGGCGATGTATACACTTTTACAACAAAATTCCAGAAAATATACAAAATTTGACCTGCTCAAAATTCAAAAACTTTATTAAACTAAGTTTGTATAAAAAGGGTTATTATAGTATTAAAGAATTTATAGATGATAATAACCCCTGGAAATGAGGTGATCGCTACCAAGCTATTTCTAATTTGTTGTGTTGTTAATTTGTGTAACATACATGATTGTAAGCTGTTATTTTAAAAAAAAAGTCCCGCTGGGTTTCTTGCTGGTTCTTCCCAGGACAGAGGTTTTTTTTTTCGAACCAGTGGTAATTATACAAAGGAGTGACTTTCAATAAGCATTATTTATAATCTATATTGAATAAAAGTTTCTGTTTCTGCTCTCATAGAATACAAGCGTAAAATAACAACCTAATGCTGCTATTTCTCGTATGGTAAGTATATCTTCTAGTTAGACATACCTCAAAATTTAAAAACGAAATTGTACAACCAGTGCGTGTTGCCAGTGATAACTTTCGGATCTGAGACGTGATCCTTCACTACTGGCAGTATGAGGGAGCTCAAGGTCGCTCAGCGAGCTATGGAGAGGGCTATGCTCGGGGTTTCTCTGCATGATAAACTTAAAAATGAGGATATCCGTAGTAGAACCAAAGTAACCGACATAGCCCAACGGATTCGTAAGCTGAAGTGGCAGGGGGCCGGCGATATAGCTCGAAGAACCGACAACCGATGGAGAAGAAAGGTTCTCGAGTGACAGCCTCGTACCGGTAGGCGGAGTTTAGGGCGACTCCCCACTAGATGCAGTGACAACCTGGTAAGACATGCAGGAAGTCGATGGATGCAGGTGGCTCAGGACCGTGCTTTGTGGCATTCCTTGGGAGAGGCCTATGTTCAGCAGTGGACTTATGTAAGGCTGTAAAGATGATGATGATAATGAAGTATAGAGAACCAGAGATCCATTTCACTGGATATGAGGCAATCCATCCCAGTCATCACAGGTGACAACGTATCTGCATTTTGATTATTAGTCGAGGATAAATGTAGATGGCTATGGGCCACAGTATCTATCTATTCTCCTTCAAGTTGTCTGTGTGCACATTTGTTCCCCTTATTCTTTATAAAAAAACTTTTTTATCCATAGTGTGTAGACCAGTATACCAAATAAGTAGCAGATCTAGCTAGACGCTTATATTCAATTGCGGTCTACGTCAGTCGCTGATCCTTTGCTATATTAATGACAGTAAGTGTATTTTGCCTCTGCCGCTGTCTGTTCAAAGCATACATTATTGATGTCTAAGTTTTCGTTTTTTTGGTTATTTGTACCCGCTTTATACATATATGTACGCTTGTTTTCTTTGTTACCTTCGGTAGCTTTTTTATTACGAGATTTTCATAGGCTACCTCAAGCATAAAATGGTGCTTACTTTAAGCACATTGCAATTTTATTATCGAATGAAAACTTACGCGCGGTTAATAATATTAATACGTTATAATTTACAATTTTTATTTGTGTTATATATTATTTTTATTTATTTGTAATAATGTTATAATTTTTAATAACTTTTTTCTCAATTATATGTATTATATAATATAAATAATAACTTATATTAATTTTTTTCAATATTACTGATAAATATTTTAATGACTACAGCAGCACAAGCCATTTCGCACCTTTATTAATATTTATATTAAGCTTTTTTTTAATACTATAATAGCAAAAAATATAACTATAATATTATATCGCTTTTGCTGTCCTATCTTGAAGCAGTGGAACAGCGTCCATATAGGCTCGAGACCTGCTCTAGTTTATATAAAGTAGATAGAGTAGGAAATATATGTAACTTTTTAATTTTATTTATTTACTATCTTTAGCTTATAAGTGCTTTTTGTAATTACTAACCCACTCTATGGAAAGAAATTTCTGAAAAAAGAATAATAATAATTATTATTATTATAACGTTTGACGATATGGTAATGGGTATATAACACATTATATATATTGTATGTATATAACTGCACATAATATGTTTTAAATTCAGTTAGATACTTTAGTCAGTTTTTACCAATATGAACCAAAACTGCGAAAACCGAGTGTAGATTTTACTTTACGTAAACGTAACTTTAATCCGAAAAAAGATCTGAGTTACCTTCAAGTCGCGTCCAAAGAAGTTTTACTTCAATAGGCCTCTAGTAACGGACACGGGAGTTTCCATTGCGCGGGCAGAATTAGAGGTTCGTGTAAGAAAATGCACCTGTTCGGTGCGGTTGCCTGAGGAGGAAAACGCAGGGAGGAGAAACCACCCTAGGAGGGATCACCGACGGACAGATTGCGCTAGTGAGTCTGCGGGTGCGTGCGAAAGAGTTCCCGTGGCTTAATTTTTTTATATTCATGACAAAATATTACAATGAAATGCTAATTTAATACAAGCTCAGCTGTGTTTTATTTTATCCACCGGTGCAACGCCACGACATCGTCATATTGTCAGCCACAATTCATATCGTAGAAATACAAAGTTGCTGCTTACTGTATTTTTCCTCCGCATACAGTGACAGAGAGTTTAGAAATTTTATATAATACTTCGTGCGGTTTAAATCCCTTGCGATAGTCACTCGCTAAGCGTGCGTTATGTAACAATCATGATCATTATTGTTATCTACTGTCTAAAGTGAAACAATAAAGAATATGGATAAAGCAGCTATTTCAATAAATTATTAAATTATTAGAACCTCTGTACGTACTCACTGTATGATTGTTTCTGTGTATTCCATATGTACATCTAAACACATAATAAATTTGATTGTCTGTCTGTATTATGGAGAAATCGGCCTTTTAATGAGCATTGGGACATGCATTTTTTATTTTAAAATTTTGTCGGTCTTTCTGCCTGTTTGTCTATCTGTCGACCTGTCGTCTAGACTTATCTTTGGAATGGCTAAAGTATTTGTGATGAAACTTCATAAACAGATAGACAGCAATGTTAGAATTGACCTAGACTGTGTTTCGTCCGGAAAACTTAAAGATTATAAAAAATCGATACAACAAATGATCTTTGATTGCCTTTAAATATAAATTACGTCACATTAATGATTCTAACCATTGGGTGAGTCGCTAATAAATAAATAACTAAAAAAGCTGTCACTAAATTAAACGTAGGACGTCATCGAAGTTTCAGAATTTTTAATTTGTTGTTTCGGTATGGTACTTAAAGGAACACATTCAAATGACATATAAACTTGAGAATTGTTCGTGAGTAGGCTTTACTTATAAGGCTCAATAAATTTTCACAACCGTAGCGCAGCCGTAAAAGATTTAGTGACGAAAAAGCGTCAAATCTCCTACTTTATTTGCGTCTAAAGGAAAACATTTCACAGAGGCATGTCGACTTTACTGCTTATGTGTCGTTTCAGAACTTTCTTCAGAAAGAAATGGTTATAGTTTTTTTTATTGAATAAAACACAGTCCAACTGATGAGTGGATGCTGTGGTCCATATACATCTACATCTATCCTCAATTGCGTTGTCACATCTGAGGACTAAGATGGAATGCCTCGTTTTCAGTAAATTGAGTCTCCAGATATTTACATTCACAATTTGAAACATAGCAGCAATTATTTGCTATTTTACGTCCTCGTCCGAGCTGGCCCATTCGTGCTCCAAATTATAATAGCTGCAGCGTGGCTATGTTATATTATAGTAGTGTATTTTGTTATACAACATGTAACAAAAACCCTGTGCTCCCCGGTTAATTGCGTTATTAAAATCGGTATTCAAACTTGTGGACATAATTTTACTTCAGAAAAATCGACCATAAAAAATTGTTAAATTAAAACAAACTATAATTTGCCAATTAAATTACTAAAATTAATATATTAATTAAATTTGCAATTGTTTTGTCACACTTGTATACTATTCTGTGCAGATGGCAATCTTTCGTTGAGGCTGATCGCCGTGTTCAAAATCCAGTCTAGACGACATAACTATTAAGTAATTAAATCATATCTGTATACTTTATCATTAATGTGTATATATATATATATATATATATATATATATATATATATACTAAGGTACAATAAATGGTTATATGTTATTTAGAAATAGAAACATAAAAAGACATTAGAACTTTCTTTTTCAATATAAATTAAAAATAATACTTATTAAAAGTGTGAGATTTAACGTGGTACAGCCATGCTGCATCAGTATTAGTAGTAGTTGTAGCAAGAATAGGTCGGCTCTATCGGGGAAGGACCACGATTTCAAATAATACCAACGTAAAATAGCAGCATAGTGTGAGCATAGTGGAGAACCGGAGACCCTTTTTACAGGTAACTGGTATATCTTAGTCCTCACGGGTGACAACGCATCTGCAATTTGATTCGTATTCGAGGATAGACATAGATATATACGTCGAATAATCAAAGTTAAAGACGGGCCTCCTCCTAGATAGAGTGACGACTTGGTAAGAGATGCAGGATGTTGATGGATGCGGACCGGACTTTGTGGCATTCCTTGGGGGAGATCTATAATTCAGCAGTGAACTTGTGAAGGTCTGTAACTATGAAGAATACAGTAATAAATTTATTTATAAATTATTTATTTTAACACTTTTTTTATATTCGCACAAACGGTGGAATTAATGCCTTATTGTATTTCTACTAGACAAGCGGAGAATAAGTAGAAGAAGTGACCAGCGTAGGCAAGGACGGACAACATATTTATGTACTAAAAAGATTCAAACAAATTAAATTAAGATCTATTTAAAATAACTTGTTATAATAATATAATTAAGCTTCAGATAACGCCTCACATTCCAGTACGTAAGCCAGGCTACTCCGATAATTTAATCACTATGATTAAATTACGAAGCAGTTAATTTGAGAACGTATTGCTAAAATACGTAGATAGATATATAAATTAATGTTAAGTATTTTCCACTTACGGCGTATCTATAGGTGCTCCCAGAAAGTAGTTATGTATTGTAATAAAATAATTTTTAGGTTATAATTATTTTTTTCACAAAATATTGCAAATATTTTAATATGTTACCATATCACAAAAAGTATGAAAGATACAGCGGCTAAGCACTCGTCTGAAATATCAGTGTGTGAACAACCCCCATTCTGGTACTAATAAATTATTAATTGTAATTTTAAATGCTGATTTACAACTTGCTCGACAGCGAAGGAAAACATAGTGAGAAAACATGTATGTCTGAGGAATTATAAAAATATTTCGAACAAATGTTGTAAAGTCCGCCAATACCCAATAAATATTGGGTATACATATTGGCAAACATACTCTCAGAAGGGAAAAGAGGCCTGAGCCCATCAGTAGAACGTATATGGTGTATAGTAGAATTAATTGTCCGACTTCAGAATGTTAAATTTATTTATTTTTTAGATGTTAAAAGTAATTACAAGTTATTTTAATATCCTTATTAGTGGACTAAAAAATATCACACATTAAATTAAATTAAACTAAATAGTGCCATAAAAATTTCATCCCCATAATATTTTTCCCAATTTATATGGAACTACTCCTGAAGTATAAGCTGTTCAATATAAAAAAATCATCAATATCAGTTCACCATTGATGAAGATATCGCGTAACATACATTCAAAAAACATGCGGTCGAATTGCATATAACCCACCAGTGCTTGACTATAAGTAAAAAAAAATTCTTTTTGTACATCAAATTCAGAAAACATATCTATACTAATCTATACTAATATAATAAAGCGGAAGAGTTTTTTTGTTTGTTTAAACGCGCTTATCTCTGGAGCTACCAGTTCGATTTGAAAAATTCTTTTTGTATATTATAGCCAGATTCATGTGGAATGGTATAGGCTATCTAGCATTAAGCTATATTACTCAGCTAGCCTTAAATATAGATATTTGTTAAGCAAGTCAGAAGAAAAAGTACTCCCGACATGATTTATCCGCGTACGCTGGTCTTATCGTTAGGGATACGTAAATACAATGTTCTAGAAAAATATAGACCTTTACTCCGTCTAAAAAAAAAGTCCGCGATACCATATGTCTATTTTTTACACATAACCAATTTAAATGTCACCTATTTTTAAATTGGTCTAAAAAGAAGTGTAACAAAGAGATCTTAATGATGTAGTAAAATGAAGAACGAAATCGTTTCAATGTGTTGTAATTATATTCCGATTCTACAATCTACAACAAGCGTTTCATACTCTGTAGCTCCTGCTTAAGTATTCTGCATTAAAACTTTAGTCTTTAACATCACCTTAATTATTCTATCTTTACTTAAATGTGTCCTTTAAAAACTTGTGCTTTTTGTTTCTATGAAGCGAAATTTTATAAGACGTTAATTCCAGGTTCCTTATATTAAACTTTTAATTTTTAACAATGGGAACGGTACAGAAAACTCATTGTGTAAGTATCGCTTACAATTGGGCACGTTTTATTATTATTAGTAAATTAAAAAAATTAGGAAGTAAAATAAATAATACATTAATAATAAAAACCCCAACCAGATAGAAGTCGTAGGCAAAAAAGATCAAAAAACTGGGGGTTATAGAGAAAGGGAAAGAAAGGATGGTATATTTTGACATGGTAGAGCCATGCTGCATAGCTGCACTATACAATGATCGTAGTACGAATGGGTGGACACGGCCTTATACCGACAGAATACCAAAATTGCAGTTTAATGCTGCTGTGTTTCGTATGGTAAGTGTAGAGAACTGGAGACCCCTTTTTATTAAAAACAAGGATATCCCATCTTCATCATCAAGGGTGACGGCGCATTTGCGTTTTGATTCTTAATCGAGGATAGATGTAGATGCTGTGGCCCATGTTCACCTGAACATGGACCACAGCATCCACTTACCATCAGATGGACTGTGTGCTCGTCTGTCACTCTTATTCTAATTAATACATATGAAAAATCCGCTTAAATACACACTCGTTAAAAGAAATATAAACACAACTGCTTTAAAAGTAAGCTTAAAAAATACAAAATTAATGTGAGAAATATAACAAAAAATGTCTTTAATATTATCCTACCAGGTAAATTAATATCTCAGGCAATTTCGTTAGGAAAATCCAGTGACGAGGCACATAATTTTGGTATCTCAACTTTGTGAGATATTACTTGTGAATAATTAACGAAATATTTATAATAATCTTGGATATGGTAAATTAATACAAGGCCCGCGTAATTCCCCCTTCCCTTCGGACCGCCGCAAGGTGCAGTTGTGTGATACAAGTTTTTCAAATAAATGTTTAAATGAAATTTTAATCAAATTAAATAGTGCGTAAAATAGGACTGCATAAACAACCAATAGTAAATAATATAATAGTAACCTTCGAGTGAGTACACCTGTTGTCTTATAAAGTTCTTACATCCTGGTACTCAAACATTGCGCGCGAGCAACACTCACTATTTTCAAGGCGAGTCTCCACCCCCACCGACCGTATGTTTAAATTTGTATAATTGGATCATTAACTCCGCCTACTTAGAAATAGGCGTAGCAGTTAACTTATCGGTGGTGACGTACCTATTTGGCTCCGTAAGACTACCTACTTACCCCTTGTGGTGGGGCATATCAACTCTTTACTGGTTATTATTCCCTAATAGCGAAATCTAAAATGGACGTAACTATAAACAAGTCCCTTTATTACGGAAACTAATGTTGTAACACCCCCAAATTATAATGTTTGCTATCGTAACAAAAGACAGAGGGAGCATGTTTTAAGGTGGATATGGAAGATTTTAAGGCCGAAATGAAACAGATGATAACTGAATTATTTTCCTCACAAAAAAAGAACTTCAAAATATATCCGCTACTCAGAGAACTATACAAGAAACTAACCTAAACATTGAGAAATCAATCCCAAAATGAGGAATTTAAGAAGAAAATACAGTCATTAGAATCGCAAGCAAAAGAAGACAAAAAATATATTACTCTATTAGAGAACAAAATTGAAGATCTTCAAAAGACTCCCGAAAATCGAGCTTGGAGATAAAAAATGTGCCTAGACAAAAAGAGGAAACAAAGGAAACGCTGGTAAATATGGTGATATGCCTTGCTAACGAAGTAGGCTGCAGACTCGCCAAATCTGACATAAAAGATATTTATAGAACTTGTCCTAAAAAAGAAAAAAGCATCAATACTTCAATTACTGTTGAAATTACATCTACCCTCATGAAAACGGAATTATTAAAAATGTGTAAGAATTACAACAAAAAAAAAATAATAAAATGAAGCTCTGCGCCAAACACTTGAGTCTACGCTCTGCAGAGGATACACCAATTTACGTAGCTGAACATCTAACGACAAAGGCTTCCCGCTTGTATTTTCTAGCCAGAGACCTTTCAAAAACAAAGGAGTATAAATATTGCTGGACTGCCTATGGTAAAGTCTATGTCAGAAAACACGATGATTCTCCTATTATTACGATCTTAAACGAGGCTCAAGTACAGAGTCTATTGCAAGCGTGACTCATTCTTGGTATGGTTATGTTTTTGTGTCTATGTTTATAATTAGAATTAATATAATATTGTATAAAATAATTGTAAGCACTGCATTGTTAACATTAAGCATCATTGTAAATAGTCAAAATGAACACAGACTCTTAATTCATACACTTAACACACAGTTATACATACAAAAAATGTATAATTTTTTTACAGTATCTTTAGCCTCAAATTATCTCTCATACAAAAATAAAACTGAACGCTCAATGCATACACGTAATATACAGTCACACATACAAAAACTATATACATTTATTACAGTATTTTTAGCTTCAAATTATCTATTATACGACAATAAAGCTGAACTCTCAATTCACACACGTAATTCACAGTCATACATACAAAAATTATATACATTTATTACAGCAGTTTTAGCATCAGAGTATCTCTCATACAACAATAAAACTGAAAACAAAGTATTCTATATTTATAAGTTTATTATGTACTTAAAATTATTTAATGGGTTACTAAGTTCGTACCGCAAGTATTTTTGTGATTGTTTTATTTACAAAAAATTACAATTTACAAAATTTCTAATAAAACACATACCTAAACTACAATATTATAAATATAAAATACCAAATTTCAGAAACACACTTCAATTACTTACAAAATTACATATAACAAACATTGTCCCACCCTTACATCAAAGTATTATGTACATTTGTAACATTCGATCTTGGCCGTCTGTCTTTAATAATAATGTCTATGGATAAAAATATTTTCAATAATTTACAAGAATTGGACAATATAGAGATAGCTTGTGCATATCAATGTGATGTAGAAGATTTAAATAAATATTTAAAATTTAGAAGTACAGACTTCACAATTGTATGCCAGAATATAAGAAGTATTTATTCCAATTATGAAGATTTTCAACTGACATTAACTTCTCTACAAGTTAATGCAGATATATTAATATTAACAGAATGTAGGATTCAATTTAGTAAACCTATTCCATGTCCAGATAACTACTATGTCTATAACACTTATCATCACGTAAATCAAAATGACGGTGTAGTGGTTTATATTAAAAAAAATATGTCGTCTCATGTTAAAGAAATAAATTTGGTACATGCATCTTGCATACAAATCCAACTACAAAACTTAGTAATACTGGGCATATATAGGCCACCATCTAATACCAATGCAGAGCAATTTATCAGTTCTCTTAGTGAACATCTGGACTCGTTAAAAAAACATTCAAATATTGTAATAACGGGAGATATTAATATAAATATAACACCTAGACTTACAGAACAAACATATGAAATAACGAATAGGTCTAACTACTTAAATATGCTTTCTACGTATGGGCTTTTACCGGGACATCAT
Organism: Parnassius glacialis; assembly: GCA_033319125.1. Lineage (NCBI taxonomy): Eukaryota > Metazoa > Arthropoda > Insecta > Lepidoptera > Papilionidae > Parnassius > Parnassius glacialis. The sequence continues at coordinate 3,415,218 of JAVANC010000028.1, read as the reverse complement.
ATCCCTACAAGAGAGAACAGCTGCTTGGATCATTTTATACTAAAATTAAATCAACAAACTATTTTTGCTCAGATTGCTGTATTAAACACTACTATCACAGATCATGCTATGATATTACTAAAATTAAGTAATATTAAACAAAACGCAATTAATGTTAAATTTAAATATAACACTGACTTTCATAAAGCACTTTCCAGTCTAGCTCAAAAAAACCTATCGAACCTTCTTTTTAGTGATAATCCCGACTATATCATATATGAATTAATTTATAAAATAAAAGATTCAATTGAAGAAAATACAAAAATAGTAAATATTCCTAGTAAAAAGCGAAAAATTAAACCCATGGTTTAATTTTTCGCTTTTTACTACATATATTTTATAACTACAGGTATTTTAAAATGTATACGAAATAGGAATTGTATGCAAAAAAAGCTAAGATCGGATCCTTATAATACATACATACATACATACATATAATCACGCCTCTTTCCCGTAGGGGTAGGCAGAGACCACTTCTTTCCACTTGCTACGATCCTTACATACTTGTTTCGCTTCGTCCACTTTCATTATTCCCTTCATACATGCTCTACGGTTTAGGGTACTCTTAACCTGGCCTTTTTTCAAGACGTCCCTAATTTGGTCTAGAAATGTCCGCCTAGGTCTACCCCTTCCAACACTTTCATTCACACTCGCCTAATACACTTTTTTCGTCAATCGGTCTTCATTCATTCTCTCGACGTGGCTAAACCATCTCAGCATACCTTTCTCAATTTTTGTCACTACATCTTTTTTCAGATCCTTATAATGAAGTATTAAAAATTACATATAAAAGTTATCGTAACTATGTTACTAAATTAATTAAGAAACTTAAACGAGAATATGAAAGGAAACTTCTAGCAATATCAACTAAATCAACTAAATCTCTCTGGAAGCACATAAAGGACATAACTTATACAAAACAATCACGTGTAAATAGTTTGGACTTATTAAGTACGAAATCCTCACCGGGTGATTCGATTGATAAAGTAAACGAGTACTTTGCTAGTGTTGGTAAAAATCTGGCCGAGAACATAAATACTAACAATCCTAATATTTGTTCATCTATTTGCCATATTGATCAAGTACATGAAACTGTATCTGTAGACACATTCTTCCTTTGTAATGATGGAAACCTATCCGGAAGAGATAAATAGTATTATTTCCGCCCCTGGATGGGACAATATTTCAATGGGTTTTCTCAAGATGGCTAAACAATTACTTGTCCCCATCTTCTGCCATTTTGCTAATACCTGTTTTGAAAAGGGTGTATTTCCGAAGCTACTGAAGCGATCTATTGTAATTCCAATTTACAAAAGTGGAGATAAGAAAGAAGCGTGTAATTATCGACCAATCTCCTTGCTACCTGTGTTCTCAAAGATTTTGGAAAAGTTAATTAATAACAGATTAATACAGTATCTCTCTAAATTTGACATATTAGCAGACTCTCAATTTGGCTTTAGAAAGGGATGCTCTACGGAAGATGCAGTTGCTGCGTTGAGTTCTCAAATTGTTAATACTTTAGATAACGGTAACAAATGTCTTGCTGTCTTCCTGGATTTAAAAAAAGCCTTTGATACTGTATCAATCACTATACTTATTAATAAATTAGAACGGACTGGAATTAGAGGTATACCTCTAAAACTATTAAAAGACTACCTCTCTGATAGGACGCAGACGGTAAGAATAGGTCAATACACTAGTAGTTATATGAATGTAAATTATGGAGTACCGCAGGGAAGCGTCTTGGGCCCTACGCTATTCTTAGTATATATTAATAATCTATGTAATATGAGTGTGACCATGGGGAGAGTTTTCTCATACGCAGATGATACTGCGATGATGTTTTGGGGAGACACGTGGGAAGAAGTGGAGTTAATAGCGGAAAAACAATTAGCTAAAGTTGCTCGTTGGCTTGACAACAACTTACTTACTTTGAATGTTACTAAAACTCAATTCATTTGTTTTGCTATGACTAGTCGATCACAGCCGAAGGATGATTTTAGAATCAAAATACATAAATGTAACAATCCTTCCAGCGGTAACTGTACATGTTTATCTATAGAAAAAGTTTCATATACAAAGTATCTGGGCGTTATGGTGGATCAGCGACTTTCCTGGTACAGACATGTTGAATTAGTATCTAGTAGAATTCGAAAGCTCACGTGGATATTTAAAACTTTAAGACTTGTTGCCAGTTTACATCTTTTGAATCAAATATATGTAGCCCTAGCTCAACCTATTATAATATATTGTATACCAATTTGGGGGGGTACTTACAAAAGTAAATTTATTGAAATTGAAAGAGCTCAGAGATGTCTACTAAAGGTTATGCATTTTAAACCGTACAGATACTCCACTAGCTTTTTGTATGCATCAAGTGGGCTGATGTCGGTGAGGCAGTTGTACATATTACACACTGTATTGAAAAAACATAAATCTTTGGCTTTTAATCCTATTTACAGTAGTAAAAGAAGAAATTATAGCGTAGCTCCTATTTGGAGAACGAAAACCACCTTTGCGAAACATCAATATGACAAACAATCAGAACATTTATACAATCAGATTAATAAAATATTGCAAATATATCCATTAAAGACATATGACTGTAAGAAAAAAATAATGCATTGGCTTAAGACACTTAATTACGATCAAACTGAAGCTTTATTACAATTTATCTTATAAGCTTATAACACATTCACTCACTGTCTTTTTTCATACATACACACACGCACACATGCACACACGTACACACACACACACACGCACACGCACACGCACGCACACACACGCACGCACACACACGCACACACACACACGCACACACATGCACCCACGCGCGGGCTCGGGCGCGTGCAAGTACGTACACATACACACACCCTGTTTCTTTTTTTATTGAATGTATTTAGTTAAGGGAGGGCGAGGACCTTCTACCTCAAGTATTTTTGTACTTAAAAGAAGTCCTCAAACTTATACTAATTTAAGAATATGTTGGAAACAATAAACTTTCATTTCATTCATTTCATTTCAATTGGATTTATCGTTAATTTGGTTTTTAGTCAATCGGTCAGTTTACGTTAATCGTGTATAAAATTAGGCTACTAAATTTTCTTCATATTTTAGAAGATTTTTGTATTTAGAAATAAGCTATTTTCATATCAGTATAACAAACTTACTAAGAATTTATCTCATGGTAGATCTCGCCATAGTTATCTTGAGTCTGCTCTGATGACATAAGCGCGCCGTATCAACTGCAAAATAGTTGTATTTGTCGAATACTATCGAGTATCGATCCACTTATTAGGTGACTAGGTGATATTTTAAATTGTAATATGCATATATTTTTTATTTTTCATTTAAAAGCTTTTATTTTACACTAGCTATCCGCCCTGGCTTCGCCTGGATATGTTATGTCAATTTTTTCGGATTAAATACAGCTCCGTCATAATTTGGACAGTATGTAAAACTACCAGCAAACATATAAAATATAAAAACTAAATTTAAACCAAACCAGTGGGGTCAGTTATGAATTTGTAAACAGTGCTGACGTGTCGATGAAGAGCGGCGTGGAAGTCGGGAGTTGTGGGCGCATTACGCTTGGATATCAAGTAAATTTATCTTGTTTTAAATGGCTCCTGCAGCCTAGAACACCAGCAACCAAATACAAACAACTAAAACTATATAAGTATTGCCGTCTCTGAGAACTAAGATGAAAAGCGTGTAATAACCCTCGCTGTCTGGTAATGTATGACCTGCTCTAGCCGGTACCTAAGTGACTACCGCTGCGCATGAACAACTGCAACACCAAGGAGCGTTGCCAGTATTTTAGAAAAGAGCAGGAATCTTTTCTTGAATCTTTCTTTTCTTTTCTTTTCTTGAACATTTTTGGAAGCTATGATCATTCCCTGGGATTTTCTAGAGTCGCCTCTTATGCCACACATAGTGAAAAATATAATATATACATATTTTTTTCAAATACTACTTATGCTATAAAACATTACTAATATTTCCTTTAACAACTTCTGGTAAACTTAAAATGCTTGTGTTAGAAGTGGTTCACGACAGTAGTCGAATGGCGGATTCGAACCCACGACCTTTCGAGTTTGCGATCCGCGCCCTGCCATTAGGCTACTGACATTTAATAATTATGTAATAATTTAATAAATAAATTTAATAAATTATTTTTATTACGTAACTATATAATTACCACGTACTCGGCGGTGAAGAAAAATATCGTGTAATAAGAGAGTTTCGTGTTACGTGTCATTTTAAATAAATTAATTTATTACATTTGTAGTCGACGCATATCGATTTTTGGTGCATTTTTAATAAATTAACTCATTAAATTTGCAATCTGACGAGTTTCGCCTTTTGGGTTATTTTTAAAGTTGTGAATCTAATTACCTTATTAACGTACAAAGTGGAACAAAAGCCTGTTAACTCTTGCCTTGAAAACACCCATATAGTAGTGATGCAATGAACACGAATACGAATATTCTTATTCGCCGAATAGTTGACATTTACCGAATATTCGTATTCGGCGAATACTAATCACGAAAATTTTAAAACGAATATTTTTGTACGCAACTCTAATTACTGGCTTGAATAACGCGCTTCGTCGACGCGTAAAAATACTACGTGTGTTTTGGCCCTTAGTCTCAACGACGGGGGACTTCCCGGCTCCGGGAGTTTCCCTAAAATTATGAAAATTAATGAAGCTTATCTATTAGCAACGATCCTTGACCCACAAATAAAAACAAGAATTTTCAGCACATCAGTGATCGCTGAAAACACTCGATCAGTTCTTAACGATACTGTTGATGATAGAGAGGCCGTAAGACCGACAAGACCTCCAGAAGAACCTCAACCGTCGACAAGTAGAGGAATATGGCAAGAGGAGGAGTATAAGAATATAGTAGGAGTATAAGTGCCGTGTAGTGGCGGTAAAGAATATCCACTACCCCATATCCTCCCGTGGGTGTCGTAAAAGGCGACAAAGGGAAACGAGCAGGAGATGGGCAGCAGCATCTTCCTGGTAACGGCATAAATACAATAAAAAAACTGCGGTTGCCAACCCGCTCGCCAAGCGTGGCAACTAAGGCAATATACCCCCCATGAGCAATGACAATAATAAACGGCCCCCAGTCCCCGGCGGCCCCGCTATTCCTGGCTACGGTGGCGACCATGGTATCGGCGGGGCAGGGGGTGCTAAGAATCTCCGGTGGAGGTTCGGTTGCCACCTTAGACGACTCGAGCTGGCAACGTACAACGCACGCACCCTGAGGACTGACGAGAAGATCGTGGAGCTGGAAGAAGAGATAGACAAGTTGCGCTGGCATATTATAGGATTATCCGAAGTCCGAAGAGAGGGGGAGGACACGGTAATCCTCGAATCCGGAAACTTGCTCTATCACCGGAAGGGCGACCATCTGTCCCAAGGAGGTGTCGGATTTATCGTCCACAAGTCTCTCGTTAACAACGTTGTAAAGATCGGGAGTGTGTCGACGAGGGTTGCGTACCTTATACTCAGAATCACCAAACGGTATTCGCTGAAGGTCATACAAGTTTACGCACCAACCTCGGCACACCCCGATGAGGAGGTGGAGGAAATGTATGAGGATATCTCTAGAGCCATGCATTCCTCCAAAACCCAATAAACGGTGTTAATGGGAGACTTCAATGCAAAACTAGGCACAAGAGAGAACGGTGAGCTGAAGGTAGGGAAATTTGGAATAGGGCAACGGAACCCAAGGGGCCAGCAGCTGGCCGACTTCATGGAGAAAGAGGGACTCTTTATGATGAACTCTTTCTTCAAGAAGCGGCCCCACAGGAAGTGGACCTGGTCGAGCCCCGACGGTTCGACAAAAAATGAGATTGACTTCATTATGACGACCAGACGACAACTGTTCAGTGATGTCTCAGTGATCGCGAGGGTGAAAACCGGCAGCGATCACCGAATGGTTAGAGGCACACTGAACCTAAATGTTAAGTTGGAGAGGTCTCGTCTGATGAAGTCAACGCTCCGTCCCCCTCGTGCTCTAATCCAAAGTCCCGAAACCTTTCAGCTCGAGTTACAAAACCGTTTTCAGTGCCTAGAAGACTGCAATGAAGTGGACGATATGAATGACAAGCTCGTGGAAACTGTCCATGCGGTCGGAGCTAAGTTCTGCAAGACCCACCGCAGAAGAACACAAAAACTCTCCGATCACACTCTTAATCTCATGGCTGTTAGACGGGAGATGAGGCTACATTCTTCAACAGATTTGACAGCATATAGGCAACTGAACAGACAGATCTCCAAATTCATGCGGCGAGACTTACGCAACTTCAATACAGCTCGTATTGAAGAAGCGATCGAGCGGAACCAAGGCTCCAAAGTCTTTGCCAGAGATCTGTCTGCCAGAAAGAGCCAACTGTCAAAGCTGAAGACCGAATGTGGCAGCATCGTTTCCGGGGCACCTGAGATTTTGAGTGAGATTGAGAGGTTCTATGGGCAGCTGTACACGTCATCGTTGGAGCCACACGCAAGTGTGAGTAACGATCCAAGAGCGAGTCTTATTCGACACTATTCCGAAGATATCCCGGACGTTAGTCTAAGCGAGATTAGAATGGCTCTCCAGCACCTTAAAAACGGCAAGGCCCCAGGCGAGGATGGAATTACAGCGGAGTTTCTGAAAGCGGGTGGAAGACCGGTACTTGAAGTCCTTCAGAAGCTCTTTAATTCCGTCCTCCATGGTGGCATTACACCGGAGGCGTGGAGCAGAAGTGCGGTGGTCTTGTTCTTCAAGAAAGGTGACAACGCTCTCTTGAAGAACTACAGACCGATTTCCCTTCTGAGCCGCGTCTACGTGCTGTTTTCGAGAGTCATTACGAATCGTCTCGCGCGCAGACTTGACGACTTCCAGCCTCCCGAACAAGCCGGTTTTCGAAAGGGCTTTAGCACCATAGACCACATACATACCCTTCGGCAAATTGTACAGAAGTCCGAAGAGTACAATTTGCCACTATGTCTGCGTATGTTGACTATGAGAAAGCCTTTGATTCCGTCGAAATTTGGGCGGTGCTGCAGTCCCTTCAGCGGTGCCAAGTTGACTGTCGGTATATCGAAGTGCTGAAGTGTTTGTACAGTAGAGCTACGATGGCTATCCGAGTACAGAACGAGAGTACGAAACCTATCCAATTGCAGAGAGGTGTAAGACAGGGTGACGTTATATCCCCGAAACTCTTCACCGCTGCATTGGAAGACGTTTTCAAGCTTCTGGACTGGAAAGGATACGGAATTAACATCAATGGCGAGTACATCACTCACCTTCGATTTGCCGACGATGTAGTCCTCATGGCAGAATCGCTGGAGGAGCTAAGCACTATGCTCAATGACCTCAATAGTGTCTCCCAACGGATAGGTCTTAAGATGAACATGGACAAAACAAAGATTATGTTTAATGTCCATGTCACACCTATGCCGGTAGTTGTTGGGAGCACTAAGCTCGAAGTTGTTGACGAGTATGTTTACCTGGGACAAATAGTCCGACTAGGTAAGTTCAACTTCGACCGAG
>JAVANC010000028.1:3233331-3407526 GCA_033319125.1 Parnassius glacialis | reverse complement strand
AAGTTACGAAGAGACGGCCCCCAGTCCCCGGCGGCCCCGCTATTCCTGGCTACGGTGGCGACCAATGGTAACGGCGGGGCAGGGGGTGCTAAGAATCTCCGGTGGAGGTTCGGTTGCCACCTACAACGACTTGACCTGGCAACATACAACGCACGGACCCTGAGGACTGACGAGAAGCTTGTGGAGCTGGAAGAAGAGATAGACAAGTTACGCTGGCATATTATAGGATTATCCGAAGTCCGAAGAGAGGGGGTAGGACACGGTAATCCTCGAATCCGGCAACTTGTTCTATCACCGGGAGGGCGACCATCTGTCCCAAGGAGGTGTCGGATTTATCGTCCACAAGTCTCTCGTAACACGTTGGTAAGATTGGAGAGGTGTGTCGAGGAGGGTTGCGTACCTTTACTCAGAATCACCAAACGGTATTCGCTGAAGGTCATACAGGTTTACGCACCAATCTCGGCACACCCCGATGAGGAGGTGGAGGAAATGTATGAGGATATCTCTAGAGCCATGCATTCCTCCAAAAACCCAATATACGGTGTTAATGGGAGACTTCAATGCAAAACTAGGCACAAGAGAGAACGGTGAGCTGAAAGTGGGGAAATTTGAATAGGGCAACGGAACCCAAGGGGCCAGCAGCTGGCCGACTTCATGGAGAAAGAGGGACTCTTTATGATGAACTCTTTCTTCCAGAAGCGGCCCCACAGGAAGTGGACCTGGTCGAGCCCCGACGGTTCGACAAAAAATGAGATTGACTTCATTATGACGACCAAACGACAACTGTTCAGTGATGTCTCAGTGATCGCGTGGGTGAAAACCGGCAGCGATCACCGAATGGTTAGAGGCACACTGAACCTAAACGTTTAAGTTGGAGAGGTCTCGTCTAATGAAGTCAACGCTCCGTCCCCCTCGTGCTCTAATCCAAAGTCCCGAAACCTTTCAGCTCGATGTTACAAAACCGTTTTTCAGTGCCTAGAAGACTGCAATGAAGTGGACGATTTGAATGACAAGCTCGTGGAAACTGTCCATGCGGTCGGAGCTAAGTTCTGCAAGACCCCGCCGCAGAAGAACACAAAAACTCTCCGATCACACTCTTAATCTCATGGCTGTTAGACGGGAGATGAAGCTACGTTCTTCAACAGATTTGACAGCATACAGGCAACTGAATAGACAGATCTCCAAATGCATGCGGCGGGACTTACGCAACTTCAATATAGCTCGTATTGAAGAAGCGATCGAGCGGAACCAAGGCTCCAAAGTCTTTGCCAGAGATCTGTCTGCCAGAAAGAGCCAACTGTCAAAGCTGAAGACCGAATGTGGCAGCATCGTTTCCGGGGCACCTGAGATTTTGAGTGAGATTGAGAGGTTCTATGGGCAGCTGTACACGTCATCGTTGGAGCCACACGCAAGTGTGAGTAACGATCCAAGAGCGAGTCTTATCCGACATTATTCCGATGATATCCCGGACGTCAGTCTGAGCGAGATTAGAATGGCTCTCCAGCACCTTAAAAACGGCAAGGCCCCAGGCGAGGATGGAATTACAGCGGAGCTTCTGAAAGGCGGGTGGAAAACCGGTACTTGAAGTCCTTCAGAGGCTCTTTAATTCCGTCCTCCATGGTGGCATTACACCGGAGGCGTGGAGCAGAAGTGCGGTGGTCTTGTTCTTCAAGAAAGGCGACAACGCTCTCTGAAGAACTACAGACCGATTTCCCTTCTGAGCCGCGTCTACGTGCTGGTTTTCGAGAGTCATTACGAATCGTCTCGCGCGCAGACTTGACGACTTCCAGCCTCCCGAACAAGCCGGTTTTCGAAAGGGCTTTAGCACCATAGACCACATACATACCTACGGCAAATTGTACAGAAGTCCGAGGAGTACAATTTGCCACTATGTCTGGCGTATGTGGACTATGAGAAAGCCTTTGATTCCGTCGAAATTTTTGCGGTGCTGCAGTCCCTTCAGCGGTGCCAAGTTGACTCTCGGTATATCGAAGTGTTGAAGTGCTTGTACAGTAGGGCTACGATGGCTAATCCGAGTACAGAACCAGAGTACGAAACCTATCCAATTGCAGAGAGGTGTAAGACAGGGTGACGTTATATCCCCGAAACTCTTCACCGCTGCATGGAAGACGTTTTCAAGCTTCTGGACTGGAAAGGATACGGTATCAACATCAATGGCGAGTTTACATCACTCACTTTCGATTTGCCGACGATATAGTCCTTATGCAGAATCGCTGGAGGACCTACGCACTATGCTCAATGACCTCAATAGTGTTTCCCAACGGATAGGTCTTAAGATGAACATGGACAAAACAAAGATCATGTTTAATGTCCATGTCACACCTATGCCGGTAGTGTGTTGGAACACTAAGCTCGAAGTTGTTGACGAGTATGTTTACCTGGGACAAATAGTCCGACTAGGTAAGTCCAACTTCGACCGAGAGGTCAATCGACGGATTCAACTCGGCTGGGCAGCGTTCGGGAAGCTACGACACATCTTCTCGTCAGACATACCTCAAAACCTTAAAACGAAATTGTACAACCAGTGCGTATTGCCAGTGATGACTTACGGAACTGAGACGTGATCCTTCACTACTGGCCGTGATGAGGAAGCTCAAGGTCGCTCAGCGAGCTATGGAGAGGCTATGCTTGGAGTTTCTCTGCGTGATAAACTCAGAAATGAGGATATCCGCAGTAGAACCAGAGGTGACCGACATAGCTCAACGGATTAGTATGCTGAAGTGGCAATGGGCCGGCCATATAGCTCGAAGAACCGACAACCGATGGGAAGAAAGGTCTCGAGTGGCAGCCTCGTTCCGGCAAGCGAAGTGTAAGAGGTCCCCCCACTAGATGGAGTAACGACCTGTAAGATATGCAGGAAGTCGATGGATGCAGGTGCTCAGGACCGTGCTTTGTGGCATTCTTTGGGGGAGGCCTATGTTCAGCAGTGGACTTGTGAAGGGCTGTAATGATGATGATGATGATTGTTATGTCAAAATTACAGCTTTTTACTAAATGCATATTAAAGTATAAATGCTACTAATAAAAAAATTCATTTTTAAAGTTTTTGTCAGTCTGTCTGTCTGTCTGTTTGTTCCGGCTAATCTCCGAAATGGCAAGACCGATTTTCACGGATGTTCACCTGGCAGTTGGCTGATGTCACAAGAAGTAACTTAGGCTACTTTTATTTTAGAAAAGATTTAGAGTTCCGCGCAAAAAAATTTAAACCCCAAATAACACGTGGGCAAAGTCGCGATGAACAGCTAGTAAAATATAGGAATAAAAAGAATCCATGAATTCCTACCCAATGGAAGTCAATCTCATTTTTTTGTCGAACGGTCGGGGCTCGACCAGGTTCACTTCCTGTGGGGCCGCTTCTTGAAAAAAGAGTCATCATAAAGAGTCCCTCTTGGTCTCCATGAAGTCGGCCAGCTGCTGGCCCTTTGGGTTCCGTTGCCCTATTCCAAATTTCCCTACTTTCAGCTAACCGTTCCTCTCTTGGTGCCTAGTTTTGCATTGAAGTCTCCCATTAACACCGTATATTGGGTTTTGGGAGGAATGCATGGCTCTAGAGATATCCTCATACATTTCCCTCCACCTCCCCATCGGGGTGTGCCGAGGTTGGTGCGTAAACCTGTATGACCTTCAGCGAATACCGTTTGGTGATTCTGAGTATAAGGTACGGCAACCCTCGTCGACACACTACCGATCTTTACAACGTTGTTAACGAGAGACTTGTGGACGATAAATCCGACACCTCCTTGGGACAGATGGTCGCCCTCCCGGTGATAGAGCAAGTTGCCGGATTCGAGGATTACCGTGTCCTCTCCCTCTCTTCGGACTCGGATAATCCTATAATATGCCAGCGCAACTTGTCTATCTCTTCTTCCAGCCCCACGATCTTCTCGTCAGTCCTCAGGGTGCGTGAGTTGTACGTTGCCTGGTCGAGTCGTCGTAGGTGGCAACCGAACCTCCACCGGATATTATTAGCACCCCCTGCCCCGCCGTTACCATGGTCGCCACCGTAGCCAGGAATAGCGGGGCCGCGTGACTGGGGGCCGTCTCTTTGTTACTCTCGTCATTGGGGGGTATTTGCCATAGTTTGCCACGCTTGGCGAGTGGGTTGGCAACCGCAGTTTTTTGTATTGTAATTTTGGCTATTATCAGAAGATGCTGCTGCCCATCTCCCGCCTGTTTCCCTTTGTCGCCTTTTACGACACCCACGGGAGGATATGGGGTAGTGGATATTCTTGACTCGCCACTACACGGCATATTTTAATTTAAGTTAATTGGCGTTAATTTAAAATATGACGTATCTTACAACTTTTCGAGTGCAACCACCCTTTTCGGGTATTACAATCATAGATCTGTCATGATTTAGTATGTAAGACTTACATAACTATTTTGATCATAAACCCTTCAAAATTATAAATATAAATTAAATTACATTACTTATCTATTATAAAATTCTAAATAACAAATTGTTTATATTACACACTGCGCTACTACAACATTCTATGATACAGTATGAGTCCTCCAATTATGACAAAAGAAGGAAATATGTAGTTTGTCCCAGTAAATGTCTAAGACCCAATTTCACATAGATTTTTCTGTTTCCTGGGAGGTTACCTTCATAATAAATTGAAAAAAAAAACGTTTATTATTTACTCTACTAAAACATGCATGTAAACAAAAATTATAGAAGTGGTTGCTAAATACACATATAGAAATAACTTTAAAAAAAACCATATAAAATCATTCCTTTATGTGCAATTCGTTAGGGTGAGGGCCTGATGATCTATAACAAAGGGATTACCCATGTAATCGACACCAGTCTCTCACAAAAGTCACAAATTGTCTTGCAACCGTATTGTTTACCTAAGTTATAATGTGAAATTTTATACCTTTGTGAAGAGGAAATAAATTATTTATTATTATTATTATTTTACTGGCATTTCCCATACATACGCATAATTACTCCTATAATATGCAGAAATGTTTTAGTTATAAGATTGCTCAAGGTTTTTTCACATACCCTATTTCCCATCGTAATAGGTAAACTTAGGAAGTTAGTTACTAAATCATCACATATAATAAGTTGAAAATAGAAATAGAAACATATTTTTTGTTCTCAGTACATTATTAATAATACTTACTGAAAGTCAGTTTAATTTACTACTGTGTTCTGTTTTTTTAGATTTTTCAGTAACGCAGCGGACGAACCCGCATGATAGCCAGCAGGACAGTTTTTGAAAACAGAACAGTTTACAATCACAAAATATGTTTTTTTTTTTATAGGATAAGGGTGACAAACGAGCACACAGTCCACCTGATGGTAAGTGGTTGCTGCGGCCCATAGACATCTACATCTTTCCTCGTTTGCGAATCAAAATGCAGATGCGTTGTCAGCCGTGAGGACTAAGATGGAATGCCTCATTTCCAGTAAAAAGGGCCTCCGGCCACCTGCACTCACCAAGCGAAACGCAGAGGTAAACCTCTACTTCACGCTGGTATTCTGTGAGGTCGTGGTACCACCCCGGTTCGAGCCGGCCCATCCGTGCGACAGCAAAAGCTGTCGCGTGGCTCCACCACTGTTAAAATATGTTATATATATATATATATATATATATATATAATATGTTACACATAACTACACAAAAAAAATTGAAATAACTTGGTAGCGATGCCCTCATTCCTAATAATTATTATCATCCATAAGTTCCTTAATATTATAATAGCTCTTTCTATACAATCTTTGTTTTATAAAGTTTTTGAAATTGGCGGAGATCAAATTTTAAATTTTTCTGTTTTTTTTTTGTTAAAGCGTTTATATCTCCCCAAGAATGACTGTACCAAAAAAGCTGTAGAGTCGAATAACTGGTACCAATAGTTTGTGTCTATTCATAGTGTCTCAAATTTTAAACCTACTTAACTTTTTACTAACATTTTATTATTATTATTATATCAATTTAATTTTGGTCTGATCTACGGATAATGAACTTGCTGAATCTTGAAGTCTTGAATCAAACCAAAACGCGATAAATTCCGTAAAAATAGTCGATGTGTTAGTTTTCACGTAAATTTAAAAAAAATATGAAAAAGCCTATACTTTTAAGACATCTACATTGTAATCTAATAAAAATACAGATGCTAGTAAATTAGTACACTACTTTGCTTGCGATGTAGGGAGCTTTGGGTATGTGAAAGATTCGTGACGACGGTTGAAACAAGACTACTAGACTAGTTTTATTGAAAATATTACAGTTCTTATATACCTAATTCTACCAAAGAATGATTATGTTTTGTTCCCGTTGGTATGAAGGCAGGTTTCAAGTGACGGTTTTTAATGAATTATTTTCAAGTAACAGGGATGATGTTATTACAATCGTTATACGTATAAAGCCTCGAGTTACATTGAATAAAGTCTCAAATATAGTTCTCAGTAGAAAGGTTATTTAGTTACAGTATTCTTAGAATTTATCAATTTGATTCTCTTGTCTACCTACCTACATACTACAGCTGCACGCACAATGAACGGCGTAGCGAGCCGTTTGGTTCGATGCGTGGTATGACCACAATAAAAGGGTGCAGACCAGCCGAGCGTCTTGTCGTCTAATGATGAATGAAAGAGGGAAGAATTTAGTAATGCAATTCCTGCGTACACTCTTCGAAATGTATCTTGTATAATTCAGAAGGATTGGCTACATTGCACCTGTGCCCGAGACTAGTAAATAAAGGTTAATTTTCTAACGTGGTAGTCATGCTACAGTATAATACTATGTTTGCAGCACGAATGGGTCGGCTTGGACGGGTAGGAATGACATTCTTCCACGTTACCCAAAATATTAGCGTTATATCAAAATACGTAAAGAATAGAACCGGAAACCATTTTCACAGTTAACGAAGCATTTTATCTTAGTCACCCTCTCACCTATCTTAGACACACAACTGCATTTTAAAAACCAAATCGAGGACCGACATAGGTGTCTTAGAACACAGCATAGAGCATACACTTACTATCACATGGACTTTGTTTTCATTTATTTAACTTAACTAAAAAACATCATTTACCTTTTTAAAACATTTTTTATTTTTAAATATTAAACTCTAGAATACCGAAAACTTTAAACAATCAATTCATCGACCACATAATCCAATACTCTTAAGTTAGGCTGAACTTCAGAGATTTAAGGGTGAAAACTAATCAAACGCTCGGGCCTGGACGTTAAACAAAGTTCTGTTGACTGACAGACTTCGATAGCGTAAATTTGTAAGCGAGTTTTTAGAAAATTGGAATTAAATTAATGAACGTTCCATTAACGTTTCAGAAAAATATATGGTCCGAGAGCTCATGACGCACTTTTCATGAAATGTTTCATGGATGATAAAACTTTGTTGAAAAGTATGAGTCCTACCTAGTACACCTGTTACTACGCATACAGGTTAGTGGCAAAAATATTGCCTAAAAAGTGATTGATTCAAATAATAATAATGACTCTCCGTTAGCTAAGTTGATAAAAAATTAATAAAAAAAAATGCAGACACTTCTGAAGGGGTTGACAGGATTAGACTACACCAAAGTTGTATTTTCAAAAATTCAAAAATAAGTGTTTGATTTAGTCTGCCATTTTTATAGCGTGTTTATTATATATAGTAAAAAATTCTCAAAAATGGACATCGTTTCTCCGGGGGTTAATAATTTAAAAATCTATACAAATAAATAAAATTGAAGTGTCTGCGTGTTATGTCAAAAATAACTATTTTTTACTAAACGCATATGAAATTATATACGGTATTTATAACAAAAACACAATTTTAAAATTTTTATCTATCTGTATGTTTGTTTGTAAGTTATAAGGAATAACTTGGGCTACTTTTATTTTAGAAAAAATCATTAGGGTTCCGTGCAAAGAATAAAAAAGTAAAAAGAAAAAGTGAATTAAGTCTGAGCCTAAAATACTAGTCCCACAGCTGACATAGATTTTTTCTCATTTCTAAGAGATTTGTGGAGCATTTTTACCGCCACGTTGATTCAGTAAGTCTTGGGAACTCCTCCTTTTTCTTCGCAGTAAATGGAGCACTTGCTGTAAATTTTGCAGTACCCTGTTTCAATCCACGCCGGCATCCATTATTTTTTTGTACAATTTACCGTGTCGTGGCGGTGTAAGAATATCTACTAATCTATATCACCTCGTGCGAGTCATAAGAATTGCCACAGGGAAACAAATCAGAAGATTCGCTGCAGAGTCTTCCGAATAACGACTAAAAATAAAGAAACAATGGTTGCTGAAACTCGCTTGCAAAGCGTGGCAACTATGGCAAATATTCCCCCTAAGATGCATACTATGGGAGAGGCTTATGTTCCGAAGTGGGCTTTATTAGGCTGTAATTGTGCTGAATAGCTACGTGGTAGGCGATGAAGGCAAATAACGTAAGGAAGCCTAAAAATTTCGGAGACATTCGAATTCAAACAATCATTCAAACGCATTGGAACAGTTTGTCGAACATTTTCCTTCCCTAAAACTTTCTCAGAAACAAAAAAGTGGAGATCTATGACTGGTAGTAAGACGCTCGCAGTAGATCATCTATAGTCTGTAGGCGCAAGGTCTGCAGATTACGGCGGTTGACGAAGAGCTTTAGACCCCAGCTGTTGTAACTTAGAGATCGTCTGTTGTGCAGTATGAGGTCACGTGTTGTCGTGCAAGAGCAGCGGGGACGAGCGATTGACCAAAGCTGGTTGGAGGCGTGCGAGCTTCTCTATCATTGTATTTAGTTCTTCACAGTACACATCTGTAATAATGCTCATCCCGTTTGGTAAGAAGCTGTGATGAATCACACCGGCGCTAGACCAGCAAATAGTGAAAATCACATTTCTAGGGGCAAGTTTTCGTTAAGGAAATGTTTCAGTGCTGAACTATGATACAACCAACTTGCTGAGCGCTTACCATTGTCAAACAGAATTCATTTTAAATTTACTTTTTTTTAACTTAACAATTTTTAGCAACTTTTACACTTTTGCTGTGGGACTAATATGATTAATCCTTTTTATCTAGAAGAGGCAAGGTTTTTTTATAGCTAATGAGCATGCGGCTATATTGATGAAAAGTGTCGACCGCTTGCCACAAGCAACTACAACACCAGGGGATTCGCCGGTGCGTTGCCACTTTTATTTACCAGGGATCTTATTGTGTTGAAAGTTGTCCCTTAATTTGTCTAGAGATATATGCATAATGTATCAAAATATTTAGGCCTACTGCCCAGCTCCTATAATAGAGAGTATAATAATATATATGTTTATTGTTACGGTTCGACCTCCAATTAATACTATAGTGAAAGTCGTATACAAATCCGTTCGCTGTTTTTTGTGTGATTTGCGTTCATACAGACAGAACACGCGATCAAAAACTGTTGAACTGATATCATCGTCGTGGTACCACCCCGGTTTGAGCCGGTTTATCCGTGCGACAGCATAAGCTGCCGCGTGGCAATACCACTGTTGAACTGAAAACGACGAGACGAGCATTTTAGTGTCGGGAGTAATGATGATTCTATAATTTTTCATTTGTCATATACTTTGCTTTTTTGTAAGTATAATGGAATAATTTGTGCTTTTTAAAATAGAATGGAGTATGTTATTATTGTATATTATAAATATTTTTATTGAAAGTCATTTTTTTACTTTTAACAGTGGCTCGAAAATAACTTTTGTCCTGGTAAGGACCAGCAAGAATCGCAGCCGAACTTTTGTAGTATTATTAACCTTCGAAAAGTGAGGAATTCCTTTGAGTTTATTTTCCGTTTCTCCTCCGGTCCGAGGAATTTCATTTCGAAATGGCACAAGATTCGAGGAAAATAAAGTTTAAAAATTATTTCAATATGTACTTGTATTTTATCAAGGATTAGAGTTCTAATCCTAAGATTTAGACCAGCAATGTACCGTGTAGTGGTATAAGAATATTCACTACCCAATATCGTTCTGTGGTTATCATAAGAGGCGAAAGAGGGAAACAAACCGAAAGATGGGCAACAGCATCTTCCTAATAACTACTAGAAAAAATAAAAACTGGTTGCACACCCGCTTGCCAAGAAACGCAATTATAACAAATATCCTCATTATGAGGCAATCTTTGGGGAAGTGTGTCATCAACAGTAGACTTTACGTCTACTCTCGATACCATCCACACCATCTGGATGATTGTCGGTCCACCACTGTGCGATTAAGAAGATGTTATCTTCCTCGCACGACTTCCTTGTGGAATCTATTACCATCAGCGATTTTTCCGGACCGATACAAATTAGGGACCTTCAAGAAAAGAGCGTACTCCTTTTTATAAGGCCGGCAACGCATCTGCAATTCCCTACCTGGTGTTGCAGTTGTTCATGGGTGGCGGTAGTCACTTACCATCAGGTGAGCCGCATGCTCGTTTGCCCCCTCTCCTATAAAAAAAGAACTTTAATACGCTGTAATGAATTAATCAAACACAGATAATGTATAACAACGTCAAGAAGTGAGATAGAAATATTTTGTGTTGCTCTCGCTTATCCCTCTGTCATGTGTGGTGATAACGGCTTACAATGTCTTTATAGTTTTAAGCGACAGTAGCCTAATGGCAAGATGGGGATCCCGAACTCAAAAGGTCGTGGGTTTGAATCCACCATTCGACTACTGTCATGAATCAATCCTAACACAAACATTTAAAACTTAACAGAAGTAGTTAAAGGGAATATAAGTAATGTTAGTAGCATTTCTAGTATTTTAGCTAAAAAATGTCTAGTAGTTTACTCTTACGGAGTGATAAAGACAAAATACGTGAAACATATTTTTATAAAAAAAATTATAAAAGTGACAAACTAACCGACAGTGGCTACTGTAGTACATATATACCTGCAGCCATATATAAGAAAAAAAAGGCTACAAATTAGTTGTCACCCCTAAAACTTAACATAAAATACCTCACAACCTGTTATAATCCTGGCTTTCTAAACCCTTCAGAACTAAACAGCGGTGCAAGCACTGCAATTATTGGTGGCATAGAGAGGTACCTACCTAGGCTGACCTTTACGCAGAAAAAGAGTCCTACCATACAGCTGTATGTTGTCTAAAACTATTTTATAAGACTACCCACATAAAATCCGCCAAAATTTTCTTGAAACTTCGCTTGGAGGACGTAAGCGCACCTAATAACTTCAAAAATGTATTTATGGTATACTATCTAATATCTTTAGTATTTCATCGAGATATTTATTTTATTTTACATTTAAAAAGCTCTTATTTTACATTAAAAAAGGTAATAGTCCAGATTATTTATTGTCACTGTTATTACCTAATAATGTTATATCGTATTACGTTAAGAAAAAAATTACGTACAAAACGTATCTAAACTAATAGCGTGGGATCGATTTTGAATTTGTTGACAGTGCTGACGCGTCGACGGCGCCAGCGGATACATCGCGATGGGTGAGGAGGGGAGGGCGGATTACGCTCAGTTCTCAAGTTACTTTGGTGGTTTATGCACAATATATTTTTATAGTCGACCCATGTTATAAGCACTTATTGCGGTACTCCGGATATTAAAACCGAAGTGTTAATATTGTCGATGGAAATCTACCTGTTTTTTTATCACAGGGTTTAATCGTGGCTAAAAAAAAACATGGCTTGAAACAAAAAATAAATATCCCTTTGATATCGTTGGTGAAATTTGTTAAAGTTTAAATAATGGGACGTTGCATTGTAAGAATTCACAATAAGCGTTCAACCGTGTTACGGCGTCTTAAGAGATTATATCGCTCTATTTCGCCGATTTCGATGATCGAAAATAAATGGGTATCAGCTGGCTGGTTGTTTTCTCGCCTAAAGATTAGGTATAGTAATAATAATAAAATCCCACAGACCGATTTTCAGACACGGCGGACAGTCTCAGCCAATGTCAGACAGTGTAGTGGCGATGTAAGAATATCCTACCACTATTATCTCGTGGGTGTCGTTAGAGGCGACAGCGGGAAACAAATAAAGAGATGGGCAGCAGCGCCTTCCTAATAACGACTTAAAAACTTAGGTTTCCAACCTACTCCCGAAAAAGGAGTCCTACTACCTACCCAGGCTGCCCCCAGGCAAAATTAGTCCTACTACCTACCCAGACTGACACCAAGGTAAAATTAGTCGTACTACCTACCCAGACTGACTCCAAGGCAGAATTTGTCCTACTACCTACCCAGACTGACTCCAAGGCAAAATTAGTCCTACTACCTACCTAGACTGACTCCGGGGCAAAATTAGTCCTACTCTCTACCCAAACTGACTCCAAGGCAAAATTAGTCCTACTACCTACCCAGACTGACTCCAAAGCAAAATTTGTTCTACTACCTAGTCAGTACACATACGACATTTACGAGTCACAACATCACTATACTACTATTTAAGCCAAGAAGAGGGATTCGGCAAGATATCTCGCGTATCTATCTCCCGAGATTCAGCCCGTATGACCTGAGGGTCGGTGGGGCCATGGGAGGTGGTGGGTTGCCCGTCCTCGTATGGTATCGATGAACTGCAGTACTCGTGCTGTGGCCCTGATCAATCTCTCGTAGGAAGAGAAGCGTTCTATCTCTGGTAGGTGTGGAGCATCCTTGATGTCGCTCTGATGCGCCACGATTTCATCCAAATCTTCATCCTCCCCTGCCTTCTCTTATTTCCGGTGAGGCCATCTGTTTTCTTCCTCGTAGAGAAATGACGGTCTTGTGAACCATTGGTCGCTTTTTCCCTTGCTCACGAAGTTCATGCGCGTCGCCTGATCTGCTATGTTCTGAGCAGTCGGTATCCAACTCCATTGATCGGGTGATGTTTTCTTGGCTATCTCTCCTAATCGATGAGCTACGTATAGAGTGTAACGCGCCGTATCGTTCTGTATCCAGTGGAGCGCCGTAGTAGAGTCCGTCCAATATATGAACTTATCTGCTCTCACTCTGTGTTCCGTCTTGTACGAATTCCGCGAGTCGCGCGCCTATCAGATTTGCCTGCAACTCTAGTCGCGGTATACTTTGTGCCTTGATTGCCACCACAAAAACTAAAGTATCTTTGTATACACACTATGGTAGCTCTGGGAGAAAAGCGCTCGCCTTAAGGCTGCGTTAGTCGGCCATTTTTGAGTTAACGAATTAAACAAAGAATAAATCGACTTTTATTTATTTAAACTTCATACAATATAATGTATAGGCGGACTTAATGCCTGAGGCATTCTCTACCAGTCAGCCATTGGGTTATGCAGAGATAAAATATGAAGTAACAAGGTAATACACACATATACCCATACGAAAACGTACGTAACGTACGTAATATGTAAACGTACTGAAAATCAGAAGTAAGTTAATAGGGGGGAGGAGGAGACATCAGAATGGAGTATAGGGTTGTGAGTGCGCGCATACTACGTCGCTGATGAATGGGAAGCTACTTAAGTTAAGAGAGATAAGTAGACACATGGTCATACTAACGAAGATTAAAAATAAAATTGAATGCAGTTATTAAGAAAACAATCATATTTGTCAAAAAGGTCTGCATTCTGGTCAAAATAATACACATCACCGTAATCAATCAGGGAAGATTTAAGAATTGCACTATTAGTGCTTTGGTCCCGGGTGGAAGGGAGTTTTTCAGGCGGTAAAGAGCCTGCAAGGTGCTGGTGACTTTCTGGTTTACATTTGTCACTTAGGCATTCCAGCTCAAAGTGGAGTTAATGTTGAAGCCAAGATCTTTAAAAGAAAAACATAATTCCAAAATAGAACCGTTGAAAATGATCGCTGGATGAGCTGTAGTGTCTACTATTTTAATTGTGCGGTGGCTACCTTGTATTATTGCCTGACACTTGGATGGATTAAAAGTTAAACTGAACCTGTCAGACTAGCTCTTAATATACTCTAGGTCCTTGCTGATCATATTCACCGCGAAGGATACACAATCAACATTCATGCTACAACCATACCATAGCTGCAGCTTGGCCCTAACACGTAAATTACAAACTATAAATTAGATTTTAATAAAATTTCTTCTCGTTTCTCGTCAAACTGTAATATTTAGCATTAGCCTAACTAACTTAGTAACAAGTAAACCGAACGAAACTGGTGCTTGAAGTAACTGTTGTAGGGTTCGAACGGATATTAACGTTCAAGATAAGGATTGAGTGCAGTAAGCAGTGACAGAAATCGACTTAGTTTAGCACCAACTATAAGTGTTGCGTTTGCTTATGCTGTGATTCTTATACAAGTGCAGCTAAAGAAAAAAAAAAAGGTATTTTAGCTCAAAAATTTTATTTTATTTAGTTATTTTTTTTAATACGTTACCCCCACACTAGGATTTTCTCCTGTATCGTGGAGGCAGTTTACAAATATAAATTGCACGAGGACAAACATCCCGATCCGCAACAAATATTTGTTCCGTGCGGGATTGGAACCCGCGACCGCCAGCGCAACAACTCATTGCTAAGCCATTACGCCACGGACCCGCCATATTTCTTTTAACTCGAAACTTTATTCGAATAGTGTGGCTAAATTAATAATTCATTGTTTATATTATATATGGTTAACTCTACTCATTTCACACAACACGTATGCAATCTGAACATTTCTTTGTGATTTCTATGTATCATACACGTACATTTTTGGTGTCTTAAGAGGCAGCAAGGAGAAACAAAACCATAAAAAAATAAAATATTGCCGTTACCAACTCGCCTACCAAGCGAAACAACCTTGGCAAATATCCATTCTTTGACGTAATCTATGGGGAGACCATAGCAGTTGACTTTTGATTGGCTGTAAAGAATGAAAAAAAAAACATACCCATTAGGTTAATTTCTCTCACTTATCATCACGTGCGATAGTAGTCAAGTACTGCGTTTTAATTGTTAAAAAAAATCTGATTGTTTGCAGTCGCATTAAGAATCAATGACAATACAATCATTTCATGAACCTGTTTCATAAATATGTATTTTCAATAGAAGCATTACAGCTTATCATGATTAATGTGTGTAGTTCTTAAAGTGTAATAATTTTATTATAGTTTTAAAATATAATTAAATACAAAAGTCATTCACACTTCCAAAGATTTTCCGTCTATTTTTTGAACTCATAAATGTTAATAGTGTTGAAGTAGGGATGCCCGATCTGGATCGATTTTCTGAAAGATCGATTCACGGCCATACGATCTACCAATTTTTAGAATCAATTCAAGGGAATACGATCTTCAGCCAGATCGAATCGTATGAAAAAATCGTGTCAACTAAAACCTAAACATCAACCGAACCATAACGTACTAACGTACACGGAGTCCATTTCTTCGCCCTTAGTCGGGGCCTTACCTTACCTTAGCCCCGACCGCGATAGCTCTTACAAGGTCCACCTTGATAAAGGAATGGAGCTGCAGTTCTCCACTACTTTATTTAAGGGGGCACGGGAAACATATCGTGCGCGCCACCTCGAGGCATTAAAAGACGAGGAACAGTCCCTGTGTCCGTCACCTAAGCCTCAATTATGGTGGGTGTAGAAGAGCTTGATATGCTTTCCTCCGGCGCCCAATTCTCTGGCTGCGGATTGGGGTATCTGCCATCCTTTCTCTCTCCCTCTCCGCAGCCTCCTTCCGCAACATCACTTGTTCGCAGAACGTTACGCCAGCACTACACGATCTTTCGTATCTAGCCATAGCTTTAATTGAAGCTGGGAGCGACATGTCGTCCTGGGGGCTACATCCACGAGGTCACGATGCAACTCAGCCCACGCTGGGCAATTCTCAATGGTATGCTGCGCCGTATCCTTGCCGCTACCACAGTGATGACACTCAGTTGTCGGCTCTCTTCTGGCTATATGGCACAGATACTTACTAATGAACCCATGCCCGAAAAGCACCTGTACCAGCCGGAAGGTTCGTGACGCGTGCCGCCTTTTCAACCAGTCTGGCAAGACCGGATGAACAGGCTCGACAGTCCTGCTTTCTGCCTTCGGGTGAACTAGACGCTCTTTCCACTTTTTAAGCATAACCTGCCGAGCGTGAAGCTTCCGCGATTGCCACTCTCTGGGATAAGGACGATACCCACGATGTCGATAGTCCGAGTGCCAATCGTACAGAGACGCAAGGAATTCTGCCTCCATAACCCCGGGTGGGGACCCGATAAAACACATGCCGCATCATAGGAGATCGTCCGGTACCCTCGCACGATACCGAAAGCAATCGCTCTCTGGGGCTTTCTCAGGTAGGTGACCGTTTTTTCCGTCAGAGCCTCTACACATATGGGGGCCCATACAAAGCCGTGGACCGAACCACACCCAAGTAGAGAGCGGCGGCAGTTAGCATCGAGACCTCCGACATTGGGTAGCAGTCGCTTTAAGGCAGCTGCCGCTTCTATTAGCCGAGGGTCCAAGCGCTTGAAATGCTTGCGGAAGCTCCAGTGGCTATCAATAATGAGTCCAAGATACTTCATTTTGGACCAAACAATCTAATTTAATATAATATGTATTACTTGTGAGACATGTTGTTTTCATGCGATAGCCAAGTCAATCAATTTATTTAAAAAATAGATTTTTAATGTTGATATGGTCACTATAAGATGTTGTAAGGTTAGCTAATTACGTAATAACTTGAGACAGAAGGACCCTTAAGTAGGGACTGAATAAATTAAGCCACTTGGTATTACATGAATCTCACAACTTTTCACGGTAGAAGAACTGAGTTGCGAGACTTGGTTTTTTTTTAAAAGTTATGTTTCTGATGGAATTTTATTTTTTATCTGAGAAGTTGTTCAATTAGTACATTAGTATATCAACCAGGTGATTTGAACAGGGGAAAAAAGTTTTTACGCAAAGTTCCAGCGAACGCGATGAGTTGTTGGATGCGAAAGTGAAACGGGATAGAAAGGTTTTTTAAACTTTAGCCGGAAATAATCAATTTTAATCTTTATTGTTACAAAAATAGTTATTTTATGGCAATTTCAAAAAAGAGGGAAGATTTAAAGAAAGGAGGTTTACAAAGCCACTGTATGTTTTTGAACTGAAAATTTCTTTAGAATCACTGTGATTTGAAACTCGATGTAACGAAAAAGCGACGCTAAAAAGAGACAAACATACATCTATAGGAGCCTGCGAGAGAATGAGATATAATACAGTATACAGTGTTACATTATGTATGGGCGTTTGTTGATTAGAAAATATTTAAGTACTTATGATGATGAAATGAAATACTTGGAGTTTGTGTAATATGTAATTTTTATAAGATATGGATACACGTGGTAGAGCCAAGCTGCAGCTATATTAATAGTATAGTTGTAGTACGAATGGGTCGGCTCGACCGGGGAAGGACCACGCTCTCACAGACAACCAGTGTCAAATAGCAGCTTCACACTGATGTGTTTCGTATGGTGAGTGTAGAGAACCGGAGACCCTTTTTACTGGAAACGAGGCATTCCATCTTAGTCCTCACGGGTGGTAACGCATCTGCATTTTGCTTTGCAAACGAGGATAAATGTAGATGTCTATGGGCCACAGCAGCCATTTACCATCAGGTGGACTGTGTGCTCGTTTGTCACCCTCTACTATAAAAGAAATACAAACCACCACACAGTCCACTTGATGATAAGTGATTCCTGTGGCCCATAGACATCTACATCTATCCTCGATTACAAATCAAAATACAGATGCGTCGTCGCCCGTGAGGACTAAGATTGAATACCTCGGTTCCAGTAAAAAGGGTCTCCGGTTCGTCGTTCGTCGCCGACCCATTCATGTTTCAACTATACTACTAATATAGCTACAGCAAGGCCCTACCTCGTAAAAGTAAAAAGTAAAGTAAAAAGTAATGTAATATTATGTAGAATAAAATGTAAAATAATTTTTAAATTTGGTGACAGTATTATAAAAAAATAAACCCTACAATTATACTCCTAATAATGAATTTCTGAATTCGTCTCATTCTCTCAAAGTTTAGTCTTCTGTAGGTTTCGCTTCTACCGCGTGTGAACTGCACACGTATTATTGTCTGTACGTTACGCAATCATCATCATTACACAAGTCCACTGCTGAACATTACGCGATATGTCCGTCAATTATCAACCGAAAATATTTACTTCGAGTGCTTCCATATAAATTTGAAGAAAAATTTCACTTTTAAATTTTTAATGTAACTATTTAGATGACATTGAGATGATGATGTTCCTTAATCCACTCAAAAGTGTAAAAAAAATAACTTTCAATAATAAGGACAAGCCAATTTCATAGATCTAAAATGTATAAATAATTTCCCTTTCTGAAAGGGCTTTGATTCTTCGATACAATGTCTTAGCACCGAATTCAGAGTCAGAAATTATTATTTTTTATTTATTTTTTGTACTTTGAAGTGTGCTTTTACTTTTAATTAAGTAAATTTCTAACGATTCGATTCTTTATTTAATGGGACTATACATCGAGGGTGATCCGGTATAGATTTTATATTTGAATACAATAATTATATAATTAGTAAATTTAAATATACATTATCAGTGCTTCCCTTTGTTTAAATTAACAGAGGGTAAGCTTTGAAAAGGCATAACTTTCAAGGATCCATTAACGGGATTTAGTTTTTCTGGCTATGAATGATTTAGATCCACCGACAGCTTCGTGAACCGATCCTTTTTTATGATTGATTGTACAATTCATAGACCGATTTAAGCTAAGTTTCTACAATGAATTAACTAACTAAATACATATGCTCGTATATATGTGCTCGTATATATAAACTGGTTTTTAGGGTTCCGTAGCCAAATGGCAAAAAACGGAACCCTTATAGATTCGTCATGGCTGTCTGTCTGTCCGTCCGTATTTCACAGCCATTTTTTCCGAAACTATAAGGAACTATGCTGTTGAAACTTGATAAATAGATGTATTCTGTGAACCGCATTAAGATTTTCACATGAAAATAGAAAAAAAAAACGATAAATTTTGGGGGTTCCCCATACTTAGAACTAAACTAAAACTAAAACACCTCAAACCCATACGTGTAGGGTGTCTATGGATAGGTCTTTAAAAATGATATAGAGGTATCTTACATCATTTTTTTCTAAACTGAATAGTTTGCGCGAGAGACACTTCCAAAGTGGTAAAATGTGTCACCCCCATGTCACTTCTAAAATAAGAGAATGATAAAACTAAATAAAATATTTGCTGTACATTAAAATGTAAACTTTCACCGAAAATTGGTTTGAACAAGTTCTAGTAAGTCGTTTTTAAATACGTCATAAATCGTAAATTATGTTACTTGCTGCTACGGAACCCTTCATGGGCGAGTCCGACTCGCACTTGGCCGCTTTTTATTATTAAGTATCGACTAGCTCTAACTTCGCCTGCTTATAGTCTATTAATGTTATTCAGATAATGGCGTTATATTTTTCATGGCGTTAATCAAATTTGAGATAATCAAATACCATTTCATCAATTTTTCGTATTTTTTAATTATCAATTTTTCAAAAGAAATATATCCCAGACTTTTCTGGCATTTTCCTAAATTGTGGCAATCTTAGTATAGCTCCATCACAATCGTATCAGCCAATGCGAAGATTAGCCCGGACAGACAGACAGACAATTTTTTTTAATTATTCTAATATTATGTTATAATAGCGTTCAAACAACCCCATGAGTTAATAGATGCCAGTTATTTCAATATAACAGACAGACACTGAAATTTAATTTATATGTATAAATTATGTTTTCAATAATTTTTATTGAAC
Source organism: Parnassius glacialis (assembly GCA_033319125.1). Taxonomy (NCBI): domain Eukaryota; kingdom Metazoa; phylum Arthropoda; class Insecta; order Lepidoptera; family Papilionidae; genus Parnassius; species Parnassius glacialis. The sequence continues at coordinate 3,387,793 of JAVANC010000028.1, read as the reverse complement.
GTGTTGTCCTTTATTCTTCATCAGCCCAAGTGTAAGTCACGAATAGGTCAGAAATAATTTGCGTGCTCGGCAATATTTCACTGTCTAAAAACATGGATCAAGGACCTTCCATTAAATTTTGTGTAAAATATGGAATCAAGTGCTCTAAAACTTGAACTTTTGACAGCAGCATACAGTCAGTCTGCTTTAAGCAAAAAAAATGTTTACAAGTGATATAAACTCTTTCACGACGGCCAAGAAGACACCAATGGCGAAACTCGCTCTGGATGCCCCAGCACATCATCAACTGAAGGGAACGTTGAAGAAATGAAGAAAATAGTGTTGAGAAATCGTTGTAATATGATATATAATAAGAGAAGTTGCTGATGTTGCTTGTGAAGACGCTGGTGCCCATCTCCTTATTATCCTTCTATCAACTCATACAAGTGGATATTCTAACACGGCCTCTAAACAGTGCACTTTTATTGATATTCCAGCATATTCTTTAATTTCTTTCTCTTTTCATTCATTAATTCATTTCTACCTATACGCAAGTACTCACTTCCTTTGATGTATTGAAAACTGTCATTAATAATAGTTTGCGTGTAAATTCTGTTACACGATCTATTGTATACGTGTTGTTGTATTTTGAGCGCTCAGCGTGGTGTTATTTTTTATATTTATTTTTTTAGAGGAGAGGGGGCAATCGAGCATACGGCTCACCTGATGGTAAGTGACTAGCGCCGCCTATGAACAACTGCAACACCAAGAGAATTGCAGGTGCGTTGCCAGCTTTTTAAAAAGGAGTAAGCCTAAACTTTAACTTGAAGGTCCCAAAGTCGTATCAGTCCGGAAAAAATCGCCGGTGGTAAATTATTCCACAGAGAGGTGGTACGCGGAAGAAAACCCTTAGTAAATTGTACAGTGGTGGACCGCCAAACATCCAGATGGTGTGGATAATATCGGGAGTTTTGCCGCAATGTGCGTAAAATTTGGCTGCTGGGAATAATTTGAACAATTCTTTAGAGCTCTGCCGTGGTAAATACGAAAGAAAATGCAAAGAGATGCAACATCTCTTCGCAGCGCCAGTGAATTGAGCCAATCGGTAAGGTCTCGGTCGTCGACGATTCGAGCCTCTCTGCGCTGGATGCGGTTTAGTGGAAGGAGCTGGCACTGGGGATACTCAGCCCAGAGATGAGAACAACCCACCACCTCCCATGGCCCCACCGACCCTCTGATCATACGGGCTGAATCTCGGGAGATGCACGCGGTACTTGCACGTGGCTCTTTCCCGCGCACACTTTCTTGACTCCCTACAAATATTTCATCTATTCCTTGTCCCAGTTTAACGTTATTCTCCCCCTTCTGGGGCTGACGACACATTCACGCCTACGTCGTCGGGCCCTCCTACCAGCCTTCCATCCTGCCTTGTCCTGCGATCGTGCCACCTATGCGCAAACTCGCGCAACAGTCCGTAGTTCACCACATCACTGACGAGATCCGAGTAGTTAACTGGTCCCTGAACCGGACGAACTAGTCCCTCCATCATTTTCATTCATAGGTCATCATACAGAGGACATTCCCATAGAACATGGTGAACATCCTCCTCTGACTTACCGCACTCACACATACTAATTTCACACAGTTTCATGTCACTCAGTCTCTTCCGAAAGCATCCATGTCCGGTGAGAATCTGAGAGGTTTGGTAGTCCGGTGAGACCCAGGTATACCTGAGTCTGAACGCCACGTCCGGGAAAAATCGATGTAGCTCACGTACTTTTGTATCACACGTCCACCTATCCTGCCAGGCGCCGATCACCTCAGTCCAGATATCGCGATTCCGTCTGCTCAACTTCTCTTTGGGCGCGGTCAAACGTGCTATACCCATCCTACCAGCACGGATGACCTCTAGGTGAGCAGGGAGAACGCCAGCCAGCACCGGTAAGGCTGCCGTGCTAGTGGATCGGTACGCCTTGGTTAACAATACAAGAGTGGATCGCTGCGATCTCAGTAGTACGCAACGAACTGTGTACATGTTTGCACGCTCGTACCAGCACTCTGCCGCATACGTAAGCGTGGACACAGATACTCCTCTATAAATTAATTTTAAACTCGGATATCGTACACCCCATGATGATGTGCAGATGATGCGCGAGACATCTTGCCGAATCCTTTGGTCGCTCTTTCAGAGATATCGGATGCATGTTGCACAAACGATAGTCCCGAGTCTAAAACCACGCCTAATACCTTAACGTTAGTCACAGTCTTAATAGATTCCCCACCAAGATTAATAACGGGGGGGGGGGGTGCTAAAATTTCCCTCTAACAGTCATGGTGGTCGTTTTTGAGGAGGAAAACTCCAGTCGATTCCTTAGCCCCCACTCCCGTATAAGGTCCAGAGTGACTCTGGCCCTGGATTCGATACCCACTCTCGTTCCCGATTCAATAAAGATTGTAACGTCATCGGCATAGGCAGTCATGGCTATTCCCTCGGGCAGAGGGAGTCGGAGCAGGTCATCCATCAACACATTCCACAGTGTTGGGCCCAGCACGGAGCCTTGAGGACATCCCATAGTCGACGTCTTCCACTCTACCAAGTCTCCAATGTAGAGGCCCACACGCCTGGAGGTGAAGTATTCCATCAACATTCTATAAATGTTGGGTGGACATCCACCCCTTTTGGCCTTGACCATCATCATCGGCCACCAGGCATTGTCGAAGGCGCCGGAGATATCTAAGAATATTGCTTGCACGTAGCATGCCTGAGAATACCTTGCCGTGCTGAGCAGTACACGCAGCGCTGTTACTGTAGACCGCCCCTGAGAAAATCCATGCTGGTACTCGGATATTCCGCGACTAATCGCGGGAGCACATCTTAAAATTACTCGTCCCAATAATTTTCCCAGAACAGGGAGGAGCGTTATTGGACGGTATGCCTTGGCGTCGGTGAGCGGCTTGTCATTACCCTTGGGAATGACAATCAGTCTTCCGTCCTTCCATACATTAGGGAAACCCCCCTCTTCCACACACTTGGCATACACCGAGTGAAATTCCCTCGGTGCCGCAATCCACACATTCCTCACGAGAGATGAGAACAGTATTCCATGTGAGGCCAAACCTGCGCCTTGTAAAGATGCAAGCGGTGTACCGGCATGAAATACTGTCCCTCTCTGCTGAGCACGCCAAGCTTTTAAGAGGCCGATTTGGCCTTCTCTTCCAAGTGACCATGAAATTGCACGTCACTCGATATGTCGACGCCGAGCATTCCAATACTGGCTGAGGCAAGAAGGGGAGTGCCTTAAAACTGAGGAGATACGACAAAGCGGTTCTTTTTAGCTGTAAACGCGCAAACTTTTCTTCTGAGAATTAAACTAGACTAAATTTAGTCTCCCCCAATCCAAGAATTTGTTTAGCGAAAACTTAATTTCAGACAAAAGTTTGTTCCGGTATTTGGCGACGTCTGGTCTATAGAGCATCACCAGTGCTGGATAGAAATGAATGTTACTGCTTCGCAACATATAATTGATATGCAGAGGAAACAGCGTTGGTGATAGCACGCAGCCGTGTGGAACATTGTAGCTGGAGCATGCAACGTCTACAAGGACCTTTGATCTGCAAGAAAGCCGATGATCTAATTGCACAATTTCTCGGGAAGCTCATAGGAACGGAGCTTTGAAAGAAGCACTCTGTGCTAAACTCGATCGAAGGCCTTCGCACTGTCCAACCTAACGGCCAATGCCTCCCTCTTGGACTCTACTGCCTCCGCCCATCTATAAGTCAGGTAGACCAGAAGATCACCAGCTAATCGACTAAGATGAAAACTGTATTGTTAATCACTAGTCAGCTGGTGATCGTCAAGGTACCGCTTGAGCTAGAAGTTTATAATGGAATCCATTATTTTGGAGAACAAGGAGGTGATGGCGTTAGGCCTCTAGTAAGATAGGTCTGAGCGGTCGCCTTTTTAGGGATCGGGTGGACAAAAGCCGTCTTCTATGATTTCGGGAATACGCCTAGAGAGTAAAAGTAACAAAAAAGATGCGTTAGAAGCGGTGCCAACTCTGGAGCATACGTTCTGAGCACAATTGGGTATTTCAGTTAGGCCCACTCGATTTGGGGATGTCCAAAGGGAGGAGTGATTTGCGAACGGAGCGCTATGTGAATCGCACATCCAGCATGGAGTATTCAGACCGGGGGATGGTTGGCGTTGTGTTCTCTCCGTCATCGAGAGTCAAGTTGGACGCAAAGAGAGAGCCTAGCAGATCGGATTTCTCCTTTGCGGCATGGGCAAGTGAGTCGTCCTGCTTGTGCAGACAGAAGTTCTCTTGGACAGCCTTGATGAGAGACCAGAATGCACGGGTTCCCGAGGGAAGGCGAACAGTTTCTCGTCGATTCTGCCTATGTGCTCTGACTTTGCTCTAACCTTGGCAATGACTCTTTTGAAGGACTTGTAGGCGTAATTATACTTCTTTTTCAAGGGTGCTGGTGTTTACATCAGCGACGTTAATGCATGCAACCGAGAGAGTCTCTTAGAGATAAATTTAAAGAAATTAATATATTAACTTTGGCCTCTCAGTATATTTACGATAATTTAATGTATGTTCACAAAAACAAAGATAGTTTTAGTAAAAAAAGTGATATACATTCTGTAAACACTAGGAACAAACACAAGTTAGTGATGCCAGTTTCTCGACTCCACAGAGTCAGTAATTCATTCTTGGGGCAATGTATACGCTATTACAACAAGGTCCCGGAAAGTGTACAGGTTCTCTCTATTACCAAGTTTAAATGTTTTATTAAGCTGAAACTGTATAAAAAGGGTTATTATAGTATAAATGAATACATGGTTGATAATAACCCCTGGGAATGAGGTGGTCGCTTCCAAGCAGTTTCTAAAATAAATTTTGTAAATAGTTCGTAATCATTTATATTGTAAAATTTATTTTAAAAAAATTGTCCCGCTGGGTTTCTTGCTGGTTCTTCCCAGGACAGAGGGTTTTTTTCGAACCAGTGGTAAAGTAAAAAATGACTTTCAATAACAATTACACATGTAATGTATATTGAATAAAAATTATTCTATTCTATTCTATTCTATTCTATTCTATTCTATTCTATTCTATTCTATTCATCAGCCCAGGCCCAGTAACACTCCTGCTTGTAGCTTAATGCTATTTTATAGTAGCTACTGAACTATGGCCGACAGCTGCCTCCAATGGGCACTTATGTAGTGCCCATTGGAATAAATAGTTCCATACGCTGAAGTACCACATCAGCTACAGAATTAGCTACAACGTTGGAATCATCCGGCGAGAAACAAACCCACCCCCAAGGGTAGGATGCAAAGAAAGACCGCATCCCATTCCAACCAGCTGTCCTGTAGTGATAAACACTGCGGCAGCCTGCAAGAAGCATCCGCAATTAAATTATAAACTTTAAAAACGAATACAAAGTTCTTTATTAATCCGTTTTTAGAGATCAAACTTCACAATTTCCAAGTGTAATATTTTAAAAGTGTTAAATGAGAGAGAGAGAGAGAGAGAGACGTGTTGTTGATACTTTAATTATACTGATTAAACTTATTCTACTGAACACTAAAATACACAGTCGTCGAGGCTATACTACACCTCCCACTGACAAGAAAAAATAAAAAAATAAAGTTATCTATCTTTTATCAAACCTAAAGACTATTCTAAACGTAAATAAAGAATATCTAAATGAAAACTATAATCTAAGGCATAATATTTGGATTTATGAGGGTGTTTGGCTAAACCCTCTGGCACGTAAATATGTGTAGTCACATTAGTTATAGTATTATTTATTTATTTAACAGTTTATGTACATAATTTGATAAGAAAATGGTAAAAACATAATTATGTACAAAGGCACTGCTTATTCCATAATGAAATTTTTTCCAGCAGGCCTATTGAAGGATAATTGAAGGAAATAGAGGTAGTCAAAGTGTGCAGTTACATAAATATACCTATACAATACAAATATGCAAATGTATACATTTATATACATACATATACAATATACATAATCATTATATATTGTAAAAAAAAATATTTAATATATATTTTTAGTGTTACTTTATTATTTAATTAAATAATATTTATATTTACTTTTGAATTTAAATTAGGCCCGGCGGTGCGCATGCATTATCGCAGCGCACCGCCTTGCAGGGTCGGCATGTAATGTTTAAAAAGTGTTAAATGAGAGAGAAGAAACATTTAATTATACTGATTATACTTATTCTACTTAACACTAATATAAACTGTTGTCAAGATTATACTACACAAGGCACGGGAGTGAAACACCCCCAACTTCCTGTATCCGGGCTGTTACTGGGAAATATACAGGGTATTTTTGGTACGCTCCCGAAAACTAAGACAGGCGACAGCACCAAGTATACCTTTGATCATAGGTCACAAATAAATTTGATCCTGATGAAAAAAAAATCATATTTTTACAACGTTTTATTAGCGTTATTCACGCGCCATCATGTTAGTACAGCTAAATGAAACGATAATTTCATAAAAAAAATCATGAAAATACTGAAACATAAAACCAGCAGTGAAAACTGAATTGATATCACCTGACTAATGGAGGTTAATGTACGCGCGAACGGTGAAAAAAGAACGCTGGCCTTGAACTTGGGCACAGCGATTTATCACATATTGGTACGAAGGGGGCGCGACGGGGGAACAATCCGCCAGTATTACTGTGCCTGCATGCTATTGGTTCCCGCGCTTTTTTCGCTCCAAAAATACAGTCGCATACACAGCTTACTTTGCGACTCGCGACGATGTTTTAAAAAGGAAGGAAAGAAAAATTATTTATATCTATTGTTTTGATATATGACTAAACTAGTGAACGAAAAGGTAAATATGATAGGAGATGGTGAATGGGGAAAATTGTGCAGTAAATTTAAAAGTGTTGAGGAAGAATACCGAAAAAATTACCATGTGATCGACCTGATGACGGAAGCTCAAGCGAAGATGAAAGTGATGATGAAGTAGCATTCAGTAACACCAACACACCTTCAACATCTGGCTTCCATGTGACCCAAGACGACATAATGGACGGCGTGCCACCCTTACCTTAAGTTTTCTTGTTACAAACTACTTTATATTTTACGATAGAAATAACAAATATTGCTCACGTAAACATTATCCATTTTTAATTCCAAGTGAGGCACCTATTATGATTCTACAATAAAACAATTAATTACTTACTATAATATTATAAAACAATATCCCAATACCATGTAGTACTTTAGAACGCGACTGTAACCTCCCTCCACTCGACCGCATCTCATCACGCTGTGACGCAGTAGGTTTCAGTTTAATTGTAGTTTTTGAAACAGTTCCGTGTTGATTTTGTTACTTGTTGTTACGTTTTTTGTTTTAATAATGCTTAACGCGTACGTTTATAGTGATTGTGAATACGACAACATGTAATATATCCGAACCTAGGTACACGAAATATCGCTAAATAAATTGTTAAGACGTCGGGATGGAACAAGTGTGTCATACTGTGCAGTGCACAAAGTGTTGAAGCGTAACCGAATGCGCCCATACAAATTGCTTAAAGTGCAAGCTTTAGTTCCCGGCGATCACAACCGCCGACGAGTTTTCTGCCGTTGGTTATTATACCAGCAACAACGTGTGGCTGGTTCCATTGAGCACATTATCTGAACGGATGAGTCGACATTTACCAGAAGCGGCCTGTGGAACCGAAGAAATACACACGTGTATTCAGAGGTTAACTCGCACGCTGTTCGACAAACCGGGCACCAAACCCGATGGTCGGTTAACGTATGGGCAGGTTTATTTAAGGATCGCATACTGGAACCAGTGTTTCTGCCACAGCGACTGAACGGACAGCGATACCTAAACTTTATAAAAGAACAGTTGACAGACATTTTAGACGACCTATCGTTGGCTGAATATCGCCGCACATGGTTCCAGTATAATGGTGAGCGCCTCAATGAGCTATTTGATGATCGCTGGATTTGGCGGACTAGGACCACACGCTTGGCCACCTCGCGCACCAGATCTGACCCCGTTAGACTTCTTTCTGTGGGGTATGTGAAAGAAAGGGTTTTTAATCGTGAGTGTGATAGTGCTGACGAAACTACAAAAGGATCGTGGATGTTTTCGACAAACTACGTACGGACTGTGTCGAAGATCACACGATGATGCCCCGCCTCCATGAGGAGACGCAACACCGAGCCCAAATCTGCCTTGAAATGAATGGAGCACAATTTGAGCCGCATCTCATAAGACCACGGAGGATTTAGAGCGGTAAGCTGTTTCATAACTAATTCTTTTAAATAACTTAGTACTGAACTAATCTGAATACATATATAACTGAATACATGAGAATAATAAACATACCTACACGATGAATAAAAACGCATGACTTTAACCTTGGTTACATTTCATTTATGTATTTTGTTATTAGCGGGAAATCGAACCAGTTATTTGGGTTATTTAACCTGTAAATTCGGATTAAAATGGCTACGTGGAGACAAGTACAGTGGCAAAATAGTATGTTAAGTAGATAAGTTAGGTATTTAGACAAGTGTTGTAAATTATTAGGTATTGTGGTATAGCCCGCTAGTTCCGGACCGCGCGAATTTGCGTTCGCGCGTACATTGACCTTTAATCAGCTGATATGAATTCAGTTATTCCACTGCTGGTTTTAGGTTTCAGTATTTTCATGATTTTTTTTATGAAATTATCGTTTCATTTAGCTGTACTAACATGATGGCGCGTGAATAAATCTAATAAAACGTTGTAAAAATATGATTTTTTTTTTCATCAGGATCAAATTTATTTGTGACCCATGAGCAAAGGTATACTTGGTGCTGTCGCCTGTCTTAGTTTTCGGGAGCGTTCCAAAAATACCCTGTATAAACATATAAAAGTTACTATAATAAAAAAATTGTCGGGTTTCCAATAGGCACTTAAGTTTCATAAAAACTGGTTTCGAGACGATTACTCTATATCATTACTTTTTAATGTTTGCAGGACATATTTCACTGGAAAATATTTCAACAACGTAAAAAAACGTACTGACATTCAGACATATTTTGAAAACAACGGAAACAAACTCTATTTACATTGCATCGTAGAAACAATGTGGAAATTTTAATTTTCAAATATTAGTTTTATTCCAACATACGAATGGAAGTTAAAACAGCAAGTGGAATGCATAAATTACATGAAAGTGTTCAAAAGAAACTTCTTTCCGCTTCCTTAAACAAGATTTACATTTTAGGTTAAAGTTCGGAGTAAAAGGATATACAAAGACCTGAACTACGCCGATACGGGATTTAGTAAGTGCAATTGTGTTAAACAAGCATTGTGGTTATTAAATTTCTGTTACTATGATAACGTTTTTATCCTTTTTTCTAACACCAGCAGAGATGGCTTATGATAGAAAAAAACACTTACAGACTGATCTGGCACAAACCTGACACAGCTCTCTTAGTGCAGCCTATGTATAAATCAGTATCCCTACGCATACATGCTCTTCAGTTAAGAGTACTATTAATCGGGCCCATCTTCATCAACATATCGCCAATTTGGTCAATATGTTGAAGATGGGCGTTTTTTGTCTAGGGCGTCCTGCCCCGACTCTGCTGTTCACTTCTGCAACATAAATTTGCTTTGTCACTCTTTCCTCGTTCATTCTTTCTGCATTACCAAACTACTGAAACATTTCTTTCTCAATCCTGGTCACAAATGTATCTTGCAAGATCAATTTAATACAACAATAACGTCACAACATTGGTTCACATACCAACCGGAATCAACATTAGTAAAAATAATTATTAAACATTTGATTAAAAAAAATAGACTTCTAGCAAATTTTAATGTATGGGCTCACATGAAAAGTGTTAATATAAATAGTCAGTACTTACAGTTATATTCTTATTGCGCTGAGCACACAAAATTAACAATCCAGGAATAGCACAGTATATAAAATACAAGCGAGAAGATACAAATAAAGTAATATACAGAAAGAATAATTTAAAAAATGGAATAGAACTGCGTGTGAGTCTTAGGCAATGATATAGGAGGACGCATGCGACGTGCGATGCAGGAGCGGACAAAAGGGCAAGGTACCGTCCCGAAGGCGTAGGTGTAGTGACCAAATCGGATTTTATTTCCTCATTTTTTATATATCACATGTCCCAGAAATCAGCGTCAAGCCGAAAACGAGCAATAGGCTAAGTCATGACAGTTATAAGAAAAAATATATAAAAATCTTCGTTGTGTACTTTTAAAATTATAAGAATTCAAAAATTTGTCTCAAAAACTGATATTCAATGATAATCATTCAAGTCCCGTGACTACAAATATTAACTTTTCGTCAGTTTTGTGGAATGCTCCTTTCTGAAGTCAGTTTTAAGATATAGTGTATCAAAGAAGCTCATATGTGGAAATTACTTTTATTTTTGAGTGGACCGAAGAATAGTACAAGCTAAGAATTGAGTAGAATAGAATAGGATAGGATAGAATAAGACAGGGTAGGATAGGTCAGGATAGGGCAGGACAGGACAGGACAGGACAAAATAGAACAGAACAGAATAGAAAAGAATGTAATAATATTTTGTCTGCTTTACTGGGCTGTATTATTGCATTTTTATTAAAATTACATAAGTATGCCAAATATCACCTCAATAAGACGTCAGCAAGTGCTTCGAAACTGATTAAAATTTGGAACCCACCATAAATATGAAAAATGAAAATTTGTAACCAGCTTGTAAAATAAGCATTAAAAACTAAATAATCGGTGAAATTGCCACAAAATAAACAAGAAAAATGTTAACGTGTTTGTATTATTTTAAAAATGAATATAGTAATATATAATGCTTCCCAGCTTCAAAGTTTTAATTAAATTTTTGTTTGCTTAAGTTAAATGAGAAATGTTTGCAACGAACACGTTTAAGAAATAAATCAAAAGGTTATTCGCTATCCTCTTCAGCGTTGAACTGGATTTTTGTTCCTGGATATTTATTTTTTATAAAATAAAGGTGACAAACGAATACACACTCCACCTTATGGTAAGTAGTCCTATCCATCTATTTCCAATTAAGAATAAAAAATGCAGATGCGTTGTCGCACATGACAATGGCCCGTTTCCAGTAAAAAGTGTCTCTGGATCTCTACACTTGCCGTATGAAACACAGAAGCATTAAGCAGCTATTTTACGCTAGTTGCTATGATAGCGTGGTCCTTCTCCGGTCGACTCGACCGGAGAAGGACCACTACTACTGCAACTCATACTACAATCGTAATATAGTTGCATTGCGGCTCTACCACGTCTGAACTCGTATTGTGTAAGTCCGCAATGTGTGATATTTTGGAATATTTTAGAACCATGCTGCAGTACGAGTGATTCAACTTTACCGGGGAAGGACAACGCTATCACATAATACAAACGTGATATACAATATATATATATATTTATACATATAAACTTTTTGAAAATTCGACATAATTTTTTTTCTACCGGAACTGGATTTAATTAAGTGTTCTTATGGTACGAGCCATAATTTTTTCCAATTTTTAAATTAATAATTTTTACTATAAAAAATATTTTATGTGAAAACTGTCTTCAGTGGCGATGCGCTCTATCTGTAACGGCCGCTCGGTGGACGATGACGAAAAAGCTTCTGAATTCTGAATGCGTTCTCCATTCTTTGAAACAATACGAATTAGCAGCCACTTCTTGCTATTAAATTATGTGGAAATTATTATTTTTGTGGTTCATTTAACTTTTATTTTGTATTTTATGTATATAACACTTTGCTCTAATTTAATTTCTTAAACTTTTTTCTGTTAATACACTACCTAAAAGAACCCAATTTACCTATATCTAAACTATGTAGATATATATATATATATATATATATATATATATATATATATATATATATATATATATATATATATATATATATATAACTCATCTTGTATTCGCTATCACCTATTTTGTTTATACGTGGTAGAGCCATGCTGCAGCTACATTAGTAGTATAGTTGAAGCACGAATAGGTCGGCTCGACCGGGGAAGGACCAAGCTCTCACAGAATACAAGCGTAAAATAACAGTTTAAAACTGCTGTGTTTCGTATGGTGAGTGTAGAGAACAGGAGACCCTTTTTACTGGAAAAGAGGCATTACATCTTAATCCTCACGGGTGACAACGCATCTGCATTTTAAGTTGCAAACGAGGATAGATAGAGATGTTTAAAGGCCACAGCAACCACTTACCATCTGGTGGACTGTGTGCTCGTTTGTCACCCACTCCTATAGAAAAGGCGTACTTTGAATAATGCCACGTACCATTACGTGACAGAGCCACACTGCAGCTGTATTATGGTTGTAACAAGATGGCTTTGCTCGACCGGGGAAGGACCACACTCTCACAGAATACCAGCGTAAAATAACAGCTTAATGCTTGTTTCGTATGGTGAGTGAAGAGAACCGGAGAAACTTTTCACTGGCAACGAGACATTCCATCTTAGTCCTTAGTGGTGACAAAGCATCTGCGTTTTGATTCTTAATCGAGGATTGATGCAGATGTCAGTTGACCACAGTAAACCGTGTGTTCGTTTGTCACCCTTATCTACTATATTAAAATAAGTCGGGTTTTCCTTCCTGACGCTATAACTCCAGAACGCACGAACCGATTTCCACGGTTTTGCATTCGTTGGAAAGTTCTCGGGCTCCGTGAGGTTTAAAGTAAAGAAAATTCAGGAAAAATTTCAACACAAAAGCGGGAAAATCTTTTTTCACATACAGCGCCATCTCTGATATATAGCATGTACTACAAACCAATATTTTAAGTAGATGGCGCCGAAGCGTGATACATTGTTTGACAGCTACTCATTGTTCTCTGCTCAGTTAATTTCATGTAACAAACCGATATTGTGTTCACTGTGAAATTGTGAAAAAAAAGTAAAAAAAAAATAGTAATTCGTTTCCTAACATTAACCATCAAATCAATCACGTGTATTGTGCAAATTTTTATTTAATTTCAACAGCAGGCATTTGTCTTTAAGGTGGTAAGTTGAACTGTGTAAATTATGTGGATCGTGCATTTGAGATTAAATTCACCACTCTGTACATAGTCTAAAATGCCTAGAGGACGACGTGCGAACATCGGCCGCCGCACAAGACATGCAAGCCAGCAACAAGTGTATTCACAGAACTTAAGCGTAGAAAGACAAAATATAATAAGAGGAAATGCCCGATTGAGACAACGCGTGAGCTCACGAAGATCATTGGCATCATACAATCACTTGGCATTCCAATATGATCCCACTGCGAACTACAGTGATGATGAAAATTTAGATATTGGACCAATGACGACTATATGCCGATATGGCATTGCGTTAAAGTTCAAAAGAGAAACGGCTGGATTGTGCTGCGCAAGTGGAAAAGTCAAACTGGATCCATTACTTACACCACAACAGCCACTGAAACCATTGTTCGATGGAAGTGATCCCGATTCCAGCCATTTTCTTCAACACATCCTTGAATACATTAACTGCTTTCGCATGACTTCCTTTGGAGCTAATATCATTCGAGAAGGCGGATTCATGCTGACTTGCAAGTTAAAAGATACAACACACATAACCAATCACTCACACCAACACAATGAATTGCAACACATAACAACTATATATACACAACACACTACACCATCACACGATCAGAAGTTACACCGTATTCTTCAACAAATGATTGTTTGCAATTACAGATACAAGGACAAATATATCATTTGCATGGTTCAATGGTGCCAACACCAGATGATTTGCATCAATTTCTGCAAATATATTTCATTTCGTCGATGGTGGATCAGCTGAATGTGCGATGCAATAAACAGGGAACACAACAGTTAAAGAGACGAATTATTTAACAGTTACAAGCATTTTTTCACGCTAATAATGCTGTGGTTAATATGTTCAAAACAACATTGGAATGAATGCCATCGAATACGCACAAATTTGCCATAAGAGCTGATTGTACCCCAACAGGTGAACATCTGCGAAGATTCAATGCACCCACCGTTAATGATGTTCCTGCAATTATTGTTGGCGATCCAACTAAATCGCGAGACATTGTCGTTCAGCGAAGAAGCAATATCATGCATCGTGTAAACGAGACACATCGTTTGCACGATGCGTTACAATATCCAATCATTTATTGGCAAGGGCAAGACGGATACGACATCACGTTGAAGATGGTCGATCCAATTACAGGTACAATATTCACACACTAATTATTGCTATTATTGGTTTCCATTAACAATTCATTTAATTTTGCATTTTTAGGCATATTAACGAATAAAAATCTAAGCGCAATGAATTAATATGCGTATCGTATGATGATTCGTACACACGAGAAGAATGTCATTCTGAAGTGCCGTCGGCTATTCCAGCAATTCGCTGTCGACATGTATGTCAAAGTCAGAAACAGAAACTTTTTTATTCAATATAGATTATAAATAATGCTTATTGAAAGTCACTCTTTTGTATAATTACCACTGGTTCGAAAAAAAAAACCTTTGTCCTGGGAAGAACCAGCAAGAAACCCAGCGGGACTCTTTTTTAAAATAACAGCTTACAATCATGTATGTTACACAAATTAACAACACAACAAATTAGAAATAGCTTGGTAGCGATCACCTCATTTCCAGGGGTTATTATCATCTATAAATTCTTTAATACTATAATAACCCTTTTTATACAAACTTAGTTTAATAAAGTTTTTGAACTTTGAGCAGGTCAAATTTTGTATATTTTCTGGAATTTTGTTGTAAAAGCGTATACATCGCCTCAAGAATGAATTACTGACTTGATGGAGTCAAGTAACCGGTACTACTAGCTTGTGTCTGTTCCTAGTATTAACAGAATGAATATCACTTATTTTTGTAAAATTATTTTTATTTTTGTGTACGTACATTACATTTTCATAAATGTATTGAGAGGCCAAAGTTAATACATTAATTTCCTTAAATTTTTGTCGCAGCGACTCTTTAGGCTTTAAATCATAAATTGCTCTTATGGCCCTCTTCTGTAAAACAAATATAATTTCAGTGTCAGCTGCGTGTCCCCATAGCAAAATACCATACGACATTATGCTATGGAAATAGCTAAAGTAAACTAATCTAGCTGTTTCATTACTAGTTAGACTTCTAATCTTTTTTACGGCATATGTTGCAGAACTAAGTCTGCTTGCTAATTTTGATATATGGGGGCTCCATTGAAGCTTCGCGTCTAGTGTGATTCCAAGAAAAATGGTGGTATCTACAAGACTCAGTTTCTTCCCATTTAAAATTACATTAGTATTTAATTGTTTGACATTTGGAGTCATAAATTTTATACATTTCGTTTTAGTGCAATTTAAATGCAAATTATTTACATTGAACCAATTTACTAATTTAGATATAGCATTATTTACTTCGTCATATTTTAGCAATTGTCGACCTAATTTGAAAATTAAAGAAGTGTCATCTGCAAATAATACTATATCATGGTTATCTCCTACTATGTAAGGTAAGTCATTAATGTATACAAGAAACAGAAAGGGGCCCTAGAATTGAGCCTTGAGGCATGCCCATCTGTACCATCGACCCGGAAGAACTCATACTGTTAATGACAACTTTTTGCGATCTCTTACTTAAATATGAAATAATTAATTTAAGAGCATCACTTCTTACACCGTAGTGTTGAAGTTTTCTGATTAATGTTTCATGGTGAACACAATCGAAGGCTTCGGATAGGTCACAAAATATACCCAAAGCATCCTGTGAATTCTCCCATGCATTAAATATATATTTAATCAGCTCAACACCGGCATCAGTTGTCGAGCGACCCCTTGTGAAACCAAATTGATTTTTATGAAGTAAATTATTTATATTAAAGAAATTTAACATTTGATCAAGAATAATTTTTTCAAAAATCTTACTAAGTGTTGGTAGTACAGAAATAGATCTAAAATTAGCGGGGTCTAATGTACTACCAGATTTAAATAAAGGTATTACTTTACTATACTTCATTAAATCAGGAAACAAACCAGATTCGATACTAGTATTAAAAATAGTAGCTAAATGAGGCGCGATTGTATCTATTATAGACACAATAACTTTAACGGAAATCTCCCACACATCCGCAGTTTTCTTAACATCAATAGTTTTAAAATATTTTACAATATCTTTTGATGATACTTTATGAAATGTAAAATTCTTTGTACACGCATTTACATTTTGTTTAAGTAATGATTCGGCGACCGCAGGAGAAGAATTCAGTGACTTAGTGGTTAATATCGGAATATCATTAAAATATTTCTCAAAAACCATTGCAACGTCCTGATCTGATCCGGTTTATTTGTTATTAACACTTAACTGGTAGTTTGAATTGCGAGAGTTAATCTTACCAGTTTCGCTATTAATTATACTCCATGTCATTTTAATTTTATTAGATGCCGTCTTAATTTTGTTGCTCAAATGCAAAGACTTGGCTATGGAGTACACTCTTTTAAATATTTTTGAATATTTTTTTACATATTCCCTAAATTCGACGCTATGATTATATGACCTTTCATGGTAAAGATCATATAATCTATGTCTGCTCTTATGAACTCCTACTGTCGCCCATTCATTAAATGACTTCCGACTGTTCAAGGAGAATGTTTTAGAAGTAAAAGTATTTTTAAATTCATTGCAAATAAGCTTAAATAATGTTCCATACAAGAGACCGAACGTTTAGCGTTCATCCGATTCAATCAGGCAAAGCTACGATCTGAGGACTATATACACTTGCGTGATGCTATTCATTCAGATTGTGATGTTTAGAATATTGGACGTCTGACGATTCTCCCATCATCTTATATCGGAAGCCCATGCCACATGCACGAATACGCTCAAGACGCTATGACGTACGTGCGAAATTATGGAACTCCGGATTTATTTATTACGTTCACATGCAATCCGAATTTGACGTAAATTGAACGTAAGTTGGAACCGGGCCAAAAACCGCAAGATCGCCATGACATAATCGCCAGAGTATTTCAGCAAAAACTCAAGGTTATGATAGATGTGCTTACTAAGTATCGAGTTTTAGGTGACACACGTTGTTATATGTACTCGGTGAAATGGCAGAAGCGTGGAATACCGCATGCTCATATCCTAATTTGGTTGCTGAACAAATTACATTCAAATGAAGTGGATGACATCATATCAGCTGAAATTCCTGATCCAGTCACTGATCCCCATCTACACGACATTGTGACGACACAGATGGTGCATGGACCGTGCGGTGCATTAAATCCATTATCGCCTTGCATGGCTGATGGAAAGTGCACAAAACGATATCCGCGACTGTTAGTTACTGAAACAGTCACAGGGAACGATGGATATCCAGTTTATCGTCGGCGTTCAAAAGAAGATAATGGTCGAACTATCAAAGTTAAAGTTCAAAATCAAGAGATTGAGATCGGAAATGAATTCATTGTACCATATTGCCCGCTGCTATCATGAATTTTCGAAACACATGCAAACGTCGAGAGTTGTCATTCGGCAAGTACGTCACAAAAGGCAGCGACATGGCTGTGTTTGGTATTGCGTCGGAAAATGCGAATGACGAAATCAGCAACTTCCAAATGGGCAGATACGTCAGTACTAAAGAAGAACTGTGGCGATTATTGTCATTTCAAATTCATGAAAGATATCCCACAGTTGTACATTTAGCAGTGCATTTGGAAAATGGCCAAAGAGTTTACTTCACTGAGGCTAATGCGGCACAACGAGCTGAGAGACCACCATCGACAACATTGACTAGCTTCTTTGCAATGTGTGAAGCAGATCCATTCGCAGCGACGCTGATGTGCGTTGACATGCCCAAGTATTACACTTGGAATCAATCAAAAAAAAAAATTCCATCGTCGCAAACAAGGAACCCCAGTTCCAGATTGGCCACAGGTGTTTTCCACTGATGCACTAGGTCGCATGTATACTGTTCATCCTAGAAATGATGAATGTTTTTATTTTCGACTGCTGTTGGTAAATGTACGTGGACCAAAATCATTTGCGCATTTGAAAACTGTGAATGGACACCAATGCAAAACATATCGAGAAGCATGTCAACTATTGGGTTTGCTGGAGAACGATTCTCATTGGGATTTAACACTTGCGGATTCAGTTGTTTCATCAAATGCGTACCAAATACGAACGCTGTTCGCAATTATCATCACCACATGTTTTCTTTCACAACCAATTCAGTTATGGAACAAATACAAAGACGACATATGTGATAATATCTTGCATCGCTTGCGCATTCAAACGAATAATCCTGACATCCAAATAACCGATGAAATCTACAATGAAGGATTGATTCTGATTGAGGATCAATGCTTGACTATTGCAAACAAGCTACTGATTAAAGTAGGAATGATTGCGCCAAATCGATCGATGCACGATGCATTCAACCAAGAATTAAATAGAGAGCTGCAATACAATGTTGATACATTGCAGGAATTTGTTCGAAATAATGTGCCGTTGCTGAATGACAAGCAAAAAAAGGATACGAAACATTAATGCAAGCGGTGAACAATAATACTGGTGGTCTATTCTTCCTGGACGCACCTGGAGGAACAGGGAAAACATTTGTCATTTCATCGATTTTGGCCACTATTCGATCAAGATGTGACATAGCTTTGGCGTTAGCATCATCTGGAATTGCGGCGACTCTTCTAGATGGCGGTCGTACTGCACATTCTGCGCTTAAGTTGCCACTCAATTTAAACACAACTGATACTCCAACATGCAATATTTCCCGATCCAGTGCAATGGGAAAGTTGTTGATGCAATGCAAGCTCATTGTTTGGGATGAGTGCACAATGGCACATAAGAAATAACTTGAAGCACTTAACATCACACTGAAGGCTCTTCGGCGAAATAACAACATCTTTTGCGGCTTGATGATATTGTTGACAGGCGATTTCAGGCAGACGTTGCCAGTAACTCCCCGTGGAACGCCTGCAGATGAATTGAATGCTTGCCTGAAGGCACCTTCATAGAATCACCTTTATGGAATAACGTAAAAACATTATTGCTAACCACTAATATGAGAGTTCAACTTCAAAATGATCAAAGTGCTGCACAATTTTCTAAACAACTGTTAGCTGTTGGAAATGGAAAAGTCCCAGTTGATGCGACATCTGGATTAATTACTCTTACCAACGACTTTTGCCGATTTGTAGACTCTCAATTAGCTCTTATTGAAAATGTTTTCCCAAACATTAGTGAGAATTATCAGAATTATGCTTGGTTAAGTCAACGAGCAATTCTTGCCGCAAAGAATAATGATATACACGCACTGAATTTCACCATTCAATCAAAAATTGCTGGCGATTTGGTGACATACAAATCCGTTGATTCCATAACAAATCCCGATGATGTAGTAAATTATTCAATGGAGTTTTTGAACTCTCTGAAGTTACCAGGATTTCCACCACATAACTTGCAACTCAAAGTTGGTACAGTTATTATGTTATTGCGTAATTTGAATCCACTGCGACTTTGCAACGGTACTCCACTTTCGGTAAAATGACTTATGCCGAATTTGATTGAGGCAACCATTATTAACGGAAAGTACGCAGGTGAAAATGTATGTATTCTTCGAATACCAATGATTCTGACTGATCTTCCGTTTGAATTCAAACGATTGAAATTTCCAGTTCGCCTTGCGTTCGCAGTAACAATTAACAAGTCGCAAGGCCAATCGCTATGTGTTTGCGGGATAAATTTAGAAAATCATTGTTTTTCACATGGGCAGTTATATGTTGCGTGTTCACGAGTTGGGAAACCATCCGCTTTGTTTGTGTTAACGTCAGACCAAAAAACAAAAAATGTGGTTTACCAAAGAGCACTTCAATGAAACGGATAATTTGCGGACACGTATAACGCTTCGATTCAGTATTTACTTTAGATTCACTTTCATTTACTTAGAGAAGTTCAACTAAATAACACTTCATTTTTGTAATCGAAATGAGTTCATTACTATTGTGAAATGAAATAAAATTTTTCCTTTACAAATATAAAACAAAAATTAAATTTTTCTTCATCTTTTAATCACCAAACGAAATGTTACATAAAACGAAGCCATCTGGTGGCGAAACGGAGTTCGCCGGGTTTGCTAGTTCTATATAAAAAAAATTTAGTACAAAAGTTATCAATCGTGACATATTATGTATATTTTATTACTTCTCATCATGCAGATTTACTCAAGATGTTTGCTGCGCTGTCGAGTAAAATCAGTACTTCAGCACAAATTCAGCACAAAGTTGCAATTGACATTGGTGGCAGCGGGATCAAACGGAGTTTTTCGCTTACCATGCATATACGGCAAACATTTAGACATTATTTATTTATTTATTTGTATGAATCTCCAACAGTTGTACATATTAAATCACTCCTAATATATCATCCTAAAACAATAGCAGTGTTTATTATTTGCCTATTTTATGGTAGTTGGAACGAATAGAAGTTTAGCGAACAAAAGATAGATAATAGTTTTTATAACATAAATAAAAGTTAAATTAAGCATAAAGTTAAATTTTTTCATAAAAAGGGTGATACTGTCACAACCAATCTCTAGTGTTGCTATGTTTTTTACACATACATTGTATACGCGTGATATACGTGTTATTGGAGAATTCTGACCAAGTTTTGTTTGAGTGCTAACAGTGTTAAAGAAAGGACAATGGTTGCGAGGAGGTCACCGAGGTACATAAATATTTAATCTACTCAACAAAACAAATCCACAGTAAGAATTAATTGTTTTGATTTACCGAATTCCAATTATTCTAGATAATTTCTTTTACATTTTGTAAGGCTACAGTTACTGATAATGTTAAAATTTTCGTCATTAATAAATCCCGGGGTACTTTATATGCGGCGGGTACTCATTTCGCTCAGTTATTTTTGCATAATGGGCTGTATTTTGACTCTGTAATAGTTTCGGGCAACCAAAACTTGGGCATCATCATCATCATTATCGTCTTCATCAGCATGTGGCAGTCTACTGCTGGACTGACATCTCTCAAGAGGTGCCACCTTGCCCGAAAATAACAAAACATACAACTTGGTTTACAGATCAATTTTACTTTGTTTAGAAATAACATTATAGTTTTAAAAATGACCAAAAGATGATACCTGCGCAGTTTCTTTAGCCATTTTCTTCTCCTGACAAGCGAACCTTATTTTGAAGCGTTAATAGATTATAAAATATATTGACGTTTGCCGAACTAAAGTTTTCGTTTAATTATATTTAATTTTATCTAAATCCTCTTAAAACCTCGGCTTTTGACCCACGACACTTCATTTTTTGTGTTGATTGAAATATATAAATTTACGTTTACACTTTTTTCCGCCCCTGCAGTATTTTTAATAAAATAAACATGGACGTATAAAAAAGGTGGACGAAATAATTCAGCCCGCTTGTACGTACAAGGGGTCACGCACACATTCACACTAATTATAAATCTAGGGCCCGCCATTACGCAATAAACGTTTTCTGCAAGAAGTAGTTGTCGTAACTAAAAAACAAAAATTAATATTTAGTTTTGCGTCGTTAAATATTGCAAAAATCATAGCGGTTTTATGAAAAATCATCAAGGAATCACTTTTCTGAAAAAGACAATAAATATCATCACTTATTTGAGATTTTTTTTTCATAAATAAAATTGCTATTTTTAAAACAAAAAACATGCGTCACGTGATTAATTTTCTTAATTATATTTGGGGAAAAATGACCCGTAATTTGGGAAATTGATATTCTAACCCATGTCGTAACGGGTACGGTATATGTGTTTGCCCTTTTTTTTTACATGGGGACATGCCTACGCATACCCACCTCGTGGGGGCAAGGACGGGTTATGTCGGACTCGCACCGACTAAAACCCCATGGTGTTCCACCCTAGTCGCATATCGGCAGGGCCACGGGAACGCTTTCGCACACTTCCGCGGCCCCACCTGCGCTGGCCGCCCCGTGGCGGCCCCTCCTCGGGAGAGGAACACTCCTCCCCCATCTCCTTCTCCGGTAAGGCGCACCAGAACACATGGCGCGCCCTCCTCCTCGGCCTCCAATTTCACATGCGCAACGGACGCCCCCGTGTCCGATGCGCGAAGGCCATGGGGCCAGGAAAAACTAGCACTCAGGAGCAACAGCCTTCCCGACCCCAGCGGCGGATCTGGTCTATGGCTCCGCCGCCAACCAAAATTCGGCTGCAGAGGGTAGGGAGAGCGGCGCCTCGCAATACCGGCACTCCTCTCCCCCCGCAGCCCCACCACCACTGCATCAACGGTGCGGCCCCGTTTGAGTCGCAGAGGATAGGGCGAGTGGCGCATCGCCATACCAACACTCCTCTTCCTCCGCAACTCCACCCCGGCTGCAGAGGTAGAGTGGGGAGGACACCTCTCTCGCAGCAGCCCACCGACACACATCCGAAGTGGGCTCGTCAAGCCCACTCGGAGTGACCACCTTGGGCCGGCCCTACACTACGGGCCAGCCAAGGGGTTCCTCTTTGTTCACCGTGGGTGACCAAGCCACGGCTACTAAGCCACGACAAGGCGGGAATCCGTTCGGGGGGATCGTTTCGTTCGGGATCCGTGAAATATGTTTAAAAAAACGTCCCGCTGGGTTTCTTGCTGGTTCTTCCCAGGCCAAACATATTTTCTCAACCAGTGGTAAATAAAGAAAGAGCGGATGTTCAACTTGCTGTCTTGCTTACACAATTAATCATTATCAGTAATAAGACAACGTAACGCACTATATATTCAGCAAAGTGAAATTACAGTTTGACCATATCGTAACACGTTTCCGACACAATCACACACCAGTGTAATATTAGGTACGTAATTACGTGATAACACCGAAATATGAAAACCAACAATAACACTACTTATCTCAATGTAACACAGGGCAGCCTTTCAGCAACACTAATCCTCCTTGCCTGCACTAGAAGAATTACAACAACGAACAGAACCACGACACAATCTTAGCACTAGTAGAATGATCACACGCGTTGAATGACTGAAGCGGAATCTCTCGCGCACGGCACCTATAGTTAACTTTATACTGCACAAACAAGTGGGGGTTTCTTGATATACCCTCATTTCCACCTCGATCCAAGTGATATTTTACAGACGCTCCGACATATATATATATTTGGACATAGTCCACTATGTTGGACTTGTACTTGTTATTGGTATTTTCATTCTGTATATACTAGGAACAAGCACACGACGTTCTGCAATCGTAAGCTAAGGTAAATAATGCAATGTGTACGTTTAACAACAAAGTACTAGAAAATATGCAGGCCTTATCTATTATAAAGTTTTAAATAGTTATTAAGTAAAACTTGTTTTATACTACTAAAGAGTAAATGACTGATAACAACCCCTCAAATGAGGTGATCGCTACCATGCTGTTTCTAAATGTTTTCATACTAATTGTATAAATTAATATATTTAAAGTAAGTTTGTTTTTCTTGTAACCTGTATTGAATAAAAATGATTCCATTTCATTCTATTCTATTATATTCTAATAATTTTTGGGTTCCCTACCAAAGGTAAAAAAAATCTAACTCTTCATCTTCGGTAATTTCATATAAATTTTAAGAGCTTAACGTTCATACGTGAAGTCACTTTTTGGTTCTCTTACAAAAGTTCCCTAAGATTCTATTACATAATATTTGGTTAGTTACTTATTTATAATATGTTTCTTTAATAAAATTAATTTAAATTAATAGGTTTTTAATAATATCCAAGTGATCGAAATAGTTGTCGTTTAGTTACTACAATAAGTTACTCCTGGTGACATCAGCTATCTGCCAGTGAAAATTCCGTCAAAATCAGTCCAGCCGTATCAGAGATTAGCCGGTACAACAGACAGATAGACGGACAGACAGGCAGACAAAAACTTTAAAAAAACCGGCCAAGTGCGAGTCGGACTCGCGCACCGAGGGTTCCGAACAAATCGTAGGTATATAAGTTTAAAATTATTAAAAATATTTTTATTATATGATGTAACTAAAAATTTATACTTTTCGCAATTTTTCCTTTTTCTGTGCTATAAAACGTTGCTTCGTACCAAATTTCAAGATTCTGAGTTGACAGGAAGTACCTGTAGGTTTTGATTCCCTTGCGAATGTCGAAAATTTGCGGCATAAATAGCTGTATCTTTTGATTGCGTTGGCTTAGAAGTTTGTTTTTTTTACAGCTCTAAGGGACAGTAGACTTGAGTATTTGATATGTATATAATTTAAGCTTGATACCTCCACGCGTTCTCGAGAAAAAGGGTCTTGACAGACAGACAGACGGACAACAAAGTCCTATAAGAATTCCGTTTTTTCTTTTGAGGTACAGAACCCTAAAAATCGTATTTTTTTTATGAGCACCGTATATGTTTTATCTGCATTTAGTACAAAGCTGTTATTTTGACATTACAAACAGACACTTCAATTTTATTTATTTGTATAGATGTATAGTTTACGTCCTTTCATATGAAATTGGCGATTTGTACGGGAGGAATATAAAGTAAATTTTTTTTGTAAAATATATTTTATTACTCAAAGTATGCACCGTTGTTATCTATGCACTTTTGCTATCTCATAGGTAGTTCATGATCCCTTTACTAAAAAAAAACCATGAGGGGCGAATATCAATAAACACTTTGAAGATGGTTTGGACTGCGCATCGCAGTTGAATTTATTTCTTATAAGAAGTTGTCCAAATTCCGAAAAAATGGTAATTTGTTGAAGCAAGGTCCGGGGAGTACGGTGGATGTTGCAGACATTCCAATTGTAGCTCATCTAACTTAGTAGTAGTTTGTTGTGCAGTGTGTGGTCTTGCGTTGTCATGAAGCAGCAGTGGCCTAGAGCAATTGACCAATCTCGGTTGTTTAGTGGCAGTTCTTCCTTCATGGTTTGCAGTTACTGACAAAAGATATCTGCCGTAATCGTTTGGCCAGATTTTAGAAAGGTGTAGTGAACGATACCGCCGCTAGTCCACCAAATACTCCCAAGTAACTTTTTCTGAGTCAATTTTCGTTTTGGGCCGAATTCGGCTGAGTCTCCAGGGTTCAGCCATTGCGACTAGCGATATAACGCGGTCAGGTAGGACATAACGCTAATTTCATATGTAAGGCCTAATATTTGAACTTAAGTTTAAAATTTAGCTACTCTTTGAAAAATAACCCTGTATACGACATAAATGATTTATGTTAGAAGCGTTGTTTTTAATAGGTGATTACGTGCCAACTTTTTAAAAGCATACTTATTGGCAGATTTTTCGATGTCATCAGACAAGGAGTTATAAAAACGTGTAGCTTGAACTGTAAAGGAGTTATGATAAGACTCGGCAAAGTTAATAGGAATACATATTTTGTTGCAAAATATAATTATTCGATTTCAATAAAAATCTAAATTCATAAAATTTTTTACTTCATTTGTGTTATTTCTATTAGGTACGTCTAATAATAATTTGTATCGTGTTAAAGTTATGTTATATCTTAATAGATTTTTTTATAAAAATATATGGGGAAATTTTGAAAAACATGACAATATTTTATTGTACGCAAACATACTTGCAGCGCCGTCATTGCAGTGCAGTTCTTTCTTAAAAAAACTCTCTTGCCTTATTTTATACGTCCATGAGAATGAAACAGTATTTTAGAACACTTAATATTATTTTTGTAAGGAGTAGAAGAGTATGAAACACGCAGACCCAAAATAATTTTTAATGTAATATAACTGTCCTTATATTATAATATCGAAATAACTGCCTTATATTGAGATTTGTCTGTCGTCCTTAATTATTATCACTCTAAGTTACGCCAAATAAATGGGTCTTACTAGGCGAAGCCGGAGCATGTTTCAAGTATATAACAAAGGTGAACATGGGGCTGTTATTCGATTTCTGCCATCTACGCGGGCGAAGCCGCGGTCTAAACTTATTATTATGAATATTATTTTATTCCGAATTCCTGAGACCACGTTTAAATGTATAGAAAAAAATTCTATTCTAGTTGGATATTCATCGCAACGCGTGTTTGCTCAGCTCGTTATTCTGTTCTCGAAAAATCTTTCTTTTGCTTGTTTTTCCCCGATCTAGTTTATTTACTTTACCCTGCAATGCGTGCGCTGTTTAAAAATATTGGGCATGTAAAGGGACATAAAAATTTAAGTAAGTAAATTTTTATCATAGTATAAAGACCACGACAAGTGCCATGATAACTTGTAATTAAGATAAAAATTAGGTGTCAATCCTAGAACATAAAATATATTGGTAAATCCAATTGAGCATGCCTTCGCATTAAAAATAACGTATAGCATGATTATACGGAATTTTTAAAAGTAGTTTAAATACATTTCGACAGCACTATCGGCTTCAACACCCTTGAAAACCATGAAAATGACACCTATGATGAAAAAATGTGTACCTACTACAGCCGCCATCTTGGATTTACATTTCGACAACACTATCGGCTTCAACACCCTCGAAACCCATGAAAATGACACCCATGATGAAAAATTTATACTTATTGCAGCCGCCACCTTGGATTTACATTTCCACAGCAGTATCAGCTTCAGCACCCTCGAAAACCATGAAAATGACACCCATGATGAAAAATTGATATCTATTGCAGCCGCCATCTTGAATTTACATTTCGAAAGCTCTATCGCCTTCAACACCCTAGAAAACCATGAAAATGACACACATGATGAAAATATTGGTACCTACTTCAGCCGCCATCTTGAATTTACATTTCGACACCACTATCGGCTTCAACACCCTCGAAACATATGAAAATGACACCCATGATGAAAAAATTTATAACTATTGCAGCTGCCAACTTGGATTTACATTTTGACAGCACTATCGGCTGCAACACCCTCAAAAACCATGAAATTGATATCTCATGATGAAAAAATTTGGTACCTACTTCAGCCGCCATCTTGGATTTACATTTCGACAGCACTATCGGCTTCAACTCCCTCGAAGCCCATGAAAATGACACCCATGATGAAAAAATTGGTATCTATTGCAGCCACCATCTTGGATTTACATTTCAACAGCACTATCGGCTTCAACACCCTTGAAAATCATGATAATGAAACCCATGATGAAAAAGTTGGTACGTACTTCAGCCGCTATCTTGGATTTATATTTCGACAGCACTATCGACTTCAACACCATCGAAAACCATGAAAATGACACCCATGATAAAAATTGATACCCCTTGCAGACGCCACTTCAAATTTACATTTCGACAGCACTATCGGCTTTAACATCCTCGAAACCCATGAAAATGACACCCAAGATGAAAAAAATTGATATCTATTGCAGCCGCCGTCTTGGATTTACATTTCGACAGCACGATAGTCTTCGACACCCTCGAAAACCATGAAAATGACACCTATGATGAAAAAATTGGTACCTTCTTCAGCGCCATCTTAGATTTACATTTCGACAGAACTGTCGGCTTCAACACCCTCGAAAACCATTAAAATGACACTCATGATGAAAAAATTTATACCTGTTGCAGCCGCCACCTTGGGTTTACCTTTCGACAACACTATGGCTTCAGCACCGTCGAAAACCATGAAAATGACACCCATTATGAAAAAATGATACTCATTGCGGCCGCCATCTTGGATTTCCATTTCGACAACCCTATCGGTTTGAACACCCTCGAAAACCATGAAAACTTCACCCATGACAAAAAAATTGATACCACTTACTTTTAGTACATACTACTATTATTTATTCTGTGCTTTTAATATATTGTATTAAAAAAATCTCTTATTATTATTATAATCAAGTATTTAAGAATTTGGTTATTCAAATATTGTGTATTTGTACAGCGATCTTTTTAATCAACTGCAAACAACCGAAATAATGTCCACTCACGACGGCGACTGACGGCGAACTGATATATACAGTAATCTATGGCGATGGCGAACTGAGTTAGGGAGTAAACTACTCTGTAGCTGTAGCTCCCCATTTACAGAAATAATTGTATACAAGGCTACCAAATCAACGAAATTTCGACATTTTCTAGCCTAAAAAAAATAATTATAGCTAAAAAAACATGTAGTGGCGGTCAAGAATGTCACTACCCCATATCCTCCAGTGGGTGTCGTAAAAGGCGACAAACGGAAACAGGCGGGAGATGGGCAGCAGGATTTTCCTGATAATAGTCAAAATTACAATAAAAAGCTGCGGTTGCTAACCAGCTCGCCAAGCGTGGCAACTATGGCAAATACCCCCCAATGACGAGAGTAACAAAGAGACGGCCCCCAGTCCCCGGCGACCCCGCTATTCCTGGCTACGGTGTCGACCATGGTAACGGCGGGGCAGAGGGTGCTAAGAATCTCGGTGGAGGTTCGGTTGCCACCTACGACGACTCACCTGGCAACGTACAACGCACGCACCCTGAAGACTGACGAGAAGATCATGGAGCTGGAAGAAGAGATAGACAAGTTGCGCTGGCATATTATATGATTATCCGAAGTCCGAAGAGAGGAGAGGACACGGTAATCCTCGAATCCGGCAACTTGCTCTATCACCGGGAGGGCGACCATCTGTCCCAAGGAGGTGTCGGATTTATCGTCACAAGTCTCTCGTTAACAACGTTGTAAAGATCGGAGTGTGTCGACGAGGGTTGCGTACCTTATACTCAGAATGACCAAACGGTATTCGCTGAAGGTCATACAGGTTTACGCACCAACCCCGGCATACCCCGATGAGGAGGTGGAGGAAATGTATGAGGATATCTCTAGAGCCATGCATTCCTCCAAAACCCAATATACGGTGTTAATGGGAGACTTCAATGCAAAAATAGGCACAAGAGAGAACGGTTAGCTGAAAATAGGGAAATTTGGAATAGGGCAACGGAACCAAGGGGCCAGCAGCTAGCTGACTTCATGGAGAAAGAGGGACTCTTTATGATGAACTCATTCTTAAAGAAGCGGCCCCACAGGAAGTGGACCTAGTCGAGCCCCGACGGTTCGACAAAAAATGAGGTTGACTTCATTATGACGACCAGACGACAACTGTTCAGTGATGTCTCAGTGATCGTGAGGGTGAAAACCGGCAGCGATCACCGAATGATTAGAGGCACACTGAACTAAATGTTAAGTTGGAGAGTCTCGTCTGATGAAGTCAACGCTCCGTCCCCCTCGTGCTCTAATCCAAAGACCCGAAATCTTTCAGCTCGAGTGACAAAACCGTTTTCAGTGCCTAGAAGACTGCAATGAAGTGGACGATATGAATGACAAGCTCGTGGAAACTGTCCATGCGGTCGGAGCTAAGTTCTGCAAGACCCGCCGCAGAAGAGCACAAAAACCTCTCGATCACACTCTTAATCTCATGGCTGTTAGACGCGAGATAAAGCTACATTCTTCAACAGATTTGACAGCATACAGGCAACTGAACAGACAGATCTTCAAATGCATGCGGCGGGACTTACGCAACTTCAATACAGCTTGTATTGAAGAAGCGATCGAGCGAAACCAAGGCTCCAAGTCTTTGCCAGAGATCTGTCTGCCAGAAAGAGCCAACTGTCAAAGCTGAAGACCGAATGTGGCAGCATCGTTTCCGGGGCACCTGAGATTTTGAGTGAGATTGAGAGGTTCTATGGGCAGCTGTACACGTCATCGTTGGAGCCACACGCAATTGTGAGTAACGATCTAAGAGCGAGTCTTATCCGACATTATTCCGAAGATATCTCGGACGTCAGTCTGAGTGAGATTACAATGGCTCTCCAGCACTTTAAAATACGGCAAGGCCCCAGGCGAGGATGGAATTACAGCGGAGTTTCTTAAAGCGGGTGGAAGACGGTACTTGAAGTCATTCAGAAGCTCTTTAATTCCGTCCTCCGTGTGGCATTACAACGGAGGCGTGGAGCAGAACGTGCGGTGGTCTTTGTTCTTCAAGAAAAGTGACATTGCTCTCTTAAAAAACAACACACCGATTTCCCTTCTGAGCCGCGTCTACGTGCTGTTTTCGAGAGTCATTACGAATCGTCTCGCGCGCAGACTTGACGACTTCGAGCCTCCGAACAAGCCGGTTCCGAAAGGGCTTTAGCACCATAGACCACATACATACCCTACGGCAAATTGTACAGCAGTCGGAAGAGTACAATTGCCACTATGTCTGGCATATGTCATCTATGAGAGAGCCTTTGATTCCGTCGAAATTTGGGCAGTGCTGCAGTCCCTTCAGCGGTGCCAAGTTGACTGTCGGTATATCGAAGTGCTGAAGTGTTTGTACAGTAGAGCTACGATGGCTATCCGAGTACAGAACCAGAGTACGAAACCTATCCAATTGCAGAGAGGTGTAAGACAGGGTGACGTTATATCCCCGAAACTCTTCACCGCTGCATTGGAAGACGTTTTCAAGCTTCTGGACTGGAAAGGATACGGTATTTACATCAGTGGCGAGTACATCACTCACCTTCGATTTGCCGACGATATAGTCCTTATGGCAGAATCGCTGGAGGACTTAAGCACTATGCTCAATTACCTCAATAGTGTCTCCCAACGGATAGGTCTTAAGATGAACATGGACTAAACAAAGATTATGTTTAATGTCCATGTCACACTTATGCGGTAGTTGTTGGGAGCACTAAGCTCGAAGTTATTGACGAGTATGTTCACCTGGGACTAGTAAGTCCAACTTCGACTGAAGGGTCAATCGACGGATTCAACTCGGCCGGGCAGCGTTCGGGAAGCTACGACACATCTTCTCGTCAGAGATACCTCAAAACCTTTAAAACGAAATTGTGCAACCAGTGCGTGTTGCAGTGATGACTTACGGAACTAAGATGTGGTCCTTCACTGCTGGCCGTATGAGGAAGCTTAAGGTCGTTTAGAGAGCTATGGAGAGGGCTATGCTCGGAGTTTCTCTGCGTGATAAACTTAGGAATGAGTATATCCGCAGTAGAACCAGATTAACCGACATAGGCCAACGGATTAGTAAGCTGAAGTGGCAGTGGGCCGGCATATAGCTCGAAGAACCGACAACCGATGGGGAAGAAAGGTTCTTGAGTGGCAGCCTCGTACCGGCAGGCGAAGTGTAGGGCGACCTCCCACGAGATGGAGTGACGACCTGGTAAGACATGCAGGTGGTTTAGGACCGTGCTTTGTGGCATTCCTTGGGGGAGGCCTATGTCCAGCAGTTGACTTGTGAAGGGCTGTAATGATGATGATTCATTTTTGCTTAAATTTAATTAGATGGACTTCATTTTTGTATGTACGCAAATATACAGTCACAATATCGTCGTGAATGTACAGTAAAGATTTTTTGTGTGATGTTAATTCTTTATAAGATATTAACTATAAATGAATTCATTATTTCAAAGTTTTATGCACGATTTGTGATCATCATCCAAAGTAAGTTAAGTGTTGTGTAAATAAAAAGCACAAAATCATCTGATCACTTTCTGCAAGTTTCCTATGATAGGAAAAGAAAAACTTATGACAGTATTGTGCTAAGGCTATAAACATTTCGAATTTATTTACCGTTATTTGTAGGGTTTATTACTATATTGACTCGAATTGTATCTGTTTCAGATCACGTATTTCGGCTGAGTTAAGTTTTCATCATGAGCATTTTGCTGATTTAAATTTACGTTAATGTTCTGTGAAGAATAACTCTGACAATAACATGTGTTATATATTAGTAACGAGCGTGGAAATATTATGTACAAAAGCAATAAAAAACTTCAATAATAATGTTATATTTATAAAACATTATGTCTTCCAGAAAATAAAATTACGTAACTATACTTATTTACAGTTTTATTTTATCCCACATACTAATCTAAAGTATATTCGAGTAATTTTGGTGCAACCTCTCAAATATATGGGAATTTACCCCATAGGTTTGTGACGTTTGAGCCAAAATTACTCAAATAAGTCCTATCATTTATATGTATAATATGATTGCTGGATACGATTTCACGCGACAAAACGGTGGAATTTTGATTTTTAGGCGTTAGTAGAACATACACACGCGCTTTGCGCTCGGCATGCAATGATGTATGTCTTGTTGATTATCTATACATATAACTAAAATTAAAATGTCTGACTGTAATATTGAAATAAATGGCTTCTAGTAAGCTCAGGGCTTATTTGCATGCTATTCAGACAGATAATAAGCACACAGTCAACCTGATGGTAAGTAAAGGCTGTGGCCCATAGACATCTTCATGTATAAGAGCCTCCAGTTCTCTACACTCACCATACGAAACACAACAGCATTAAGCTGCAATTTTAAGTTGGTATTCTATGAGAGCGTGCTCCTACCTACTACTAACATATTATAGTTGCAGCTTGGCTATACCACTCATTTCTCAAAATGTAAGTGGTAAGGATTGGTTCACAATATACGAAGATATCGCGTCATACAAAAAAATAACATGCAGCGGTGGATGCCGCAAGATAGGCTTACCACGAACAAACTTTGTACAAAACTAATTTTTATTACGGCATATTTATCAGAAACCCGATCTCGATATTATCGACAGCATGAAAATTGCACGGGTCTGCAAAAAAAGCTATCCTTTTTCCTTTTAATAGTTGCGATTTTTTTTATTTTATTTTAAATTAATATTACGTAACGTTAACTTTTAATTACAGAGCTTTAAATAAAATACCATTTTTATTATCATATTTCTTGCGTATTTCAATCTTATTCTTATTATCATCGGCAGCTCATTCTTAGTCTTAGTTAGTAGTTACTGAGCATAGGCCTCCCCCAAGGAATGTCATATTACACGGTTATGAGCCTGCATCCATCTTGAAACAAGTCATCACTCTGTGCAGTGGAGGTACCGGTAGGAGGCTGCCACTCGAGAACAGCTGTTCTTCCCTATCGATGGTCGGTTCTTCGAGCTATGTTATATGGCCGGTTCATTACGACTTCAACTTACTAATTCTTTACACTATGTCAGTAACTATGGTTCTTCTGAGGATATCCTCATTACGAAGTCACTCGCGACTAAAAATAATGACTTCTACTGGGAACTAAGCGATGTAATCCTCAGATGAGTGGTTGCCAAAGTGTCTACGCATGTAGTCATAATATTAAGTTTCCTGCCATCATCTTTAAATATTTCACAAGGTTCCATCTTTAAATATTTCACAAGGTTCTAATACTCAGGAAACATTTATACAGATAAGATCCTTTCGAATAACATTAAAGTCATTATAATTATTAAAAAAACGATTAAATTTCTTTTATAATATTGGTATATTTTAGTTTTCTTTTTTTTCTATATTTTTCATGCATGTTTCACGGTGATTAAACTAACCAAAATCTGCAAGCATTCCTCGATATAATAAAAGAAAATGATCGGACCATTTTCTTTTATTACATTGTTTTTCATGTGCAACATATCTTTATGGAATTTTTCACTATATTTAATAGATACTAAGTAAAGATATTTGGGAAAAAATGTCTAAATTTGAGCTAAGAAACTGCTGATTTAGGAACATTTTGCATTATAGAACTTCACAGGAAGAAAGCAGTTTTTAATTAATGTCCCTATAGTTTTTTTAATTACTCTCTACCTTTCTCTCGCCTTACTATGGTCCCGTAATCCCAGTTTCTTTCGCACCGTTATACGACGGTGCATCCCCCGCACCTTCCGCGATGTCCAGCCGTGGCCGCTCTCCGATCTTCTCAGATGTCGAATCAGGACATTGAGACTGAAACGCGTGTGCCATCAAAGTCCGTAGATGGAGATTTCACTCTCGTTCTAGGCAAAAAGCGCAAACGCGCAGCCTCTAAACAGGCGGCCGAGCCTAACTCAACTGGTTACTGCCCGAAGGTGCAAAACGCCGGTCATGGCATGCGCATGACATTCGTGGAGACGATTTATACAAATCACCTGCGCACCTAACAAGTTAGTTTCCACACCTAAGCCCTCCTAGAGGAACATAACCTTCGTGTAGACGTCCGTGGACTCCTCAAGAACTTCGAGACCGTCCACTTATAGGTGACCTCAAGGCCCAAAATTTTCCGATCCGGAAGGTGCACAGAATGCACCACTAGACGGATAAGAAACGTAACTTGTGCCTTGTCATTCTGGACCTGTCTCCAGAAGGCAAGGATGTTCGTCGTTTGGCGCATCTAAAATCTAACGGGAATTGCAGTTGAAGCCCTACAAAACAGGGGCATTGCAGTGTGGCACTAGGCAATGCAGTGCCACAGATGCGAACTTACAGCCACTGCACGAAGTAACTATCGCAATACTGACTGCAGCCCGATACGGTTGAACCTCCGAGCTGTGTCAATTACGACGAAGGGGGAAACCCAGCGAACTATTGCGGGTGCTCCAAAGCGCCACGAAGGAAACAGCGTGGAGGAAAAGGCTGTCCCAGACACACGGGCCAAGTCAGCGTGTCTCGCTCTCGGCGACCTACCCCCAAAATCGCACCATCCTCAGTGACCACATCCACACCACAGACTATCACCAAGCCCCCGTCGCCGGCATCTCCGAGCAAGATGGAAGCCTTCCCACGCCTCCCGCGCCGAAATACAGCGCTTGGGTGAAAAGATCGGCACTTGTCACTTCACTGCCAATGCAACCTCCCCAGGCCTCCAAACCAAAGTCCGTCCCACACAGGTCTTCTTCCTTCGCTACCAACATCTCACTAGTCTGCAGCTTTATCAGCAATAATAATGTCACTGAATTATTTTCTCTGGCCCGCAAGCTTAGCGGAGCGACCACCTTTCAGGACAAGCTCAACGCTACGCTTTATCGACGCAATCTGGTCTTTCCAGTGCACTCCATAAACTCATTAAATATTTGCAAAGTCTGTCAATAAACAAGTTGAAAATTTTATTTAAGAAAACTGTACAAAAAGTATAATTATAAAATCAAGGAATCCATGAATTACGATAACCCCTGGGAATGAGGTGATCGCCACCATGCTGGTTCTATGAAAATTCATTTAAAAATTTGAACAAACAAAATTGTTGTAAACTGAAATATGTTAAAATAAAAGTCCCGCTGGGTTTCTTGCTAGTTATTCCCAGAACACAGGTATTTTCCGAACCAGTGTTTTTTTTAATAGTATAGGGTGACAAATGAGCACACAGTCCACCTGATGGTAAGTGGCTGCTGTGGCCCATAGACATCTACATTTATTCTCGTTTGCGAATCAAAATGCAGATGCGTTGCCACCCGTGAGGACTAAGATAGAATGCTTCATTTCTAGTAAAAAGGGATATTAGATGCTTTACAGCACCCTTGGACTCGTTTCCAGTAAACAGGGTCTCCGGTTCTCTACACTCACCATACGAAACACACCAGTGTTAAGCTACTATTTGACGCTGGCATTCTATGAGAGCGTGGTCCTTCCCCGGTCGAGCCGACCCATTCGTGCTACAACTATACTACTAATATAGCTGCAGCATGGCTCTACCACGTAAAAATGTGAATGTATGTAGTGGTAATTAAAAATATTACTTTCTATAAGTTTTATGTAATACTCAATTATTTTCTATTCTATCATAATGAAAGTACAACAGTTAAGTTAAATCAAACCACGTTCTCTGACTGTCTCGTTTTTTAAGGCAAATGGCCTGAAAGATCAAAAAGACAAGATTGCGCTCTTCCTGCGCAACCGTGATGTAGACGTTATGCTCGTGCAAGAGACCTTCTTAAAGCTTAGCCATCGCGAGCCTAAGATCGCAAACTAAACCTTAGTTTGAAAAAATAGGTTGACCAGCTGCAGCCGGTACTTGGATCTACTACAACAAGTCTTTGCTCTGCATATCAATCGACGCTCCCCCAATAAATAACATATAAATTTCCATGTGTAAGGGAGCTTTTCTCGCCATCCGCCACTCTCCGTCGTTTCGGCGTACAACCGCCGCTTAAACTTATAATAGAATCAGATATTTTAGAACTGCTCAATCTAGGCTCCAGTGTCATAATAGCTGTAGACGTCAACAGCATGTATTCCTCCTGGAACTCGCTTACATACAATTCCAATGGTAACTCATTGTTCTGTCTAATGGCGCGACTAAACTTCGATGTAATCGTGCTTGAGACTCCAACCCGCTACTCTTTCGCTACCTGGCGTAGCGATATTCAAAGAAGTCCATTTGTTGATATCATCGATCGAAACGATTTTGGAACTCGGCTCGAACCACAGGCCGGTCCTGATGCAGCTGAATCAGCCCGCAGGTGAGATCCTTTAGATCAAAACTATCGTAGACTGGCGTAAGTTTGAGGAAAAACTCGAGTTTACGTCCTCCCAGCACCTAAATATAATTTTCGACGTTATAGAATCGTCAGAGGGAGCCAGTACGGGATTAGCACCCTATCAGCCCACCTCACCCCAGTGGTCGAAGAATGCTCTCGTAAGGATTGGGTGTCGAGTAATCGATACTTATGTTCGAGTGATATTCAACAGCTGATTAGAGCGAAGAACGCGGCCTTAAGACAATACGAACACTATTGTACAATAGATAACAAATTGCAAATGCGTAACCTTAAAACGAGGTGAAACAGCGCATTAACGAATTTAGACAAGATAAGTGAGACAATTTCGTACTGAAGGATACTGATCCATCTAAAACCCCTTTCTGGCAGTTGACCCGAACTCTGAAAGGAGAAGAATCCTCACCCATGCCAACTCTTATTGAGCTAGAGAAGCCCGATCTCGATTTTGACGATTTTGAAAAGGTCGGACGCCTAGCCACAGCGGTGACACTCTCTGTACGTGAGAGTTGAAGCGCCTGTGACATTAGGCCTCAGCCAGAGCAGTCGGCGACGGCCCGTTCCACGCCTCGCGCGCCTCTGAAGGCACACATCCAGACACCCACACATAGCCGCAAGTGATTTTACGTGCACACATGCTTAAGTGTCGTTTCTTTTCGCGTAGTGTATATATTCTTGGGCCTAGCGGACAGTGTAAATAGCCAATACTAGTTCAATAGAAAAAAGTGCAATGTTCTAGCGAACCCATAGATCCCGCTAAATTTGCAGAGGTCGAAACGGAAGTCGAGCGTGTATCTACACTACCACCTGCAGAGCCATTAGATCCTGTGACTGTCGAAAAAGTGACAAAAATAATCAAAATTCTCAAAATAAACCAGCAACTGGCCCCGGCAGCATTAGGTGTTGAAAACACTCTCTGCGTCACTTAACTGTCCCCTAGTACCCAGACGCTTGGAAACTTTTAGGCAGACGTTATAGAAACCCCTAAACCAGGGAAACCGTGCAACTGAGTCTCCATCTATAGACCCGTTAGTCTTTTCAGCATACTGGGTAATGTTTACGAGCAAATCATATTGAATCGCTTTCGAGAACACGTCTTCGCTAACAAGCTTATTACAGACAAGCAGTTTGACTTTAGACCCGAACACTCGTGTACTAATAAATATATCGCCTTACAGAGTACAAGCGTCAGTAGCCTAAAGGCAGGGCGCGGACCGCGAACTCGAAAGGTTGTGGGTTCGAATCCACCATTCGGCTACTGTCGTGAACCACTTCTAACAAAAGCAATTTCAGCTTACCAGAAGTGTTTTAAGGGAATATTAGTAATGTTTATTTGCATTAATAGTATTACCTAAAAACCTACCTCCTCAAGGCTGGTATTCCCCAAGGCTTCGTCTTCTCCCCACTTCACTTCACGCTTTACATGAGTGCCATCCCGAAAGACCCAGTATTTAATACTGCTATTTTCGCCGAAGACACGGAACTATACGTCGTCTACTATAACAAGAAATTTGTCTTTGGCTCTGCTTATGGAGACTGAGAAAAGTGTAGCAATATACTTTCTAAGGAACCCCTCTTTCAATCGTCTGAAGTTAAATCGATAAAAATCGTTATGTACGATCGCCCTTTTCGGACACCAGATCCCATGGGTAACGACAGTTAAATACTTAGGGGTTACATTCGACCATGGTATGATACCATTGCGAAACATATTGCCAACGTCCGCAATCGTCCTAATCCGTAACTAGTCGCCTCAACCCGCTAGTTATCAGCAAAATAAAACTGTGCCGAAGACACAAGCATCACATTTACAAAGCTTGCATAAGGCCTATCATTTCCTATGCAATAGCAGCCTTTGCACACGTGCCTCATCGTAAATTGTACTACATCTAAGTCCTCCAAAATAGGTTTACTCGCATAGCCACCGGAGCTGAGTGAAACTTTAACGTACACAAGGATTGTCAACTTCCGATAGTCTCTGAATATTTCAAAGAAATGTTTCGGCGCTACTTCGTGAGGTCGAATACACATCTAAACCCGCTAGTAATATACGCAGCCACCTACACCACGACTCCAAAAGAAACGGAAAATCTCCAGAAGCACCGTGACGTTTTGATTGAACCGCAGTTCCGCTAGATTTCCGACGACCCAAATGTCGCCGGCTCATCACACACAAACACCATACACTCACCTAGAGCCAGAAACACCGTTAGGGCAACGGATAGGACGCAGCGAGTCTGAAGACAGGCACATTGCATTTTTTTATTATCTTAAATCTAAGTAAAGCCACATTAATAGAACTTATCCAGGTGGAGCATGGGCGGCTTGTTTGTTTAAAATTAAGATAAAAAAAACAGAATAACGTGTGGAAAAAATTGGAAATGAAATAGATTGGATAAACATAATAATATAATGCGATTTTACTTTCAAATTTAAAATTAAATTTCTAAAGTAACTTTTGTACTGGATTTTATCACATTTCCATGCATAGTCTGGTTGAAAGTATTCCTGCGGGAAAGGTCCAGAAAATAGAGCGGAACTCTTATAATTGCCTTTTTATTCACTCGGGACAGTGCGGTAAATCGAACGTGACGACTTCCGAAGTTTGTATTAAAAATGCAACAAATTTTATTACGAGTATTTCTTTAAAGGTATAATCTATAAAATAACACGTAAAGAGAAAACATTGGGAGTTTTGGTGGGAACTTGACCGACGGCGGATTGCTGCTTATTATTATTTTTTAAATAATGGTTTGAAGTGTATTTTGAAAAATTGGTGCAATTTTGTGGATTAAATGTCTATGCATGAGAACTATTAGTAAAAACGATAAAAAAAGTATTCGGATGGTGACCTGATTCTCAATTTAAAGTGTCTGTCTGCTTTGGCACCTTAAGCTACTATGGGCAACTGTC
Source organism: Parnassius glacialis (assembly GCA_033319125.1). Classification (NCBI taxonomy): domain Eukaryota; kingdom Metazoa; phylum Arthropoda; class Insecta; order Lepidoptera; family Papilionidae; genus Parnassius; species Parnassius glacialis. The sequence goes on along the minus strand of JAVANC010000028.1, from coordinate 3,348,581 downwards.
TGCTGGCTCAAGTTGCCTTCTAAATGTCCCAAAAACTACATATTGTAGTAACGCATCAGCGTGGAGTATAGATTGTTGCCAAAGAGTTTTAAAATGATGCCAACAATAATATTTACTGACAGATTGACTGAACACAGCTGTGAATTTTGTGTGATTTCAAAAGTTTTCCAAAAGTGTTTAAAATTTAATTTAAGGAAAAAAGCGTAAATATTTTATATTTTCTAAATAAGATATCTGTGATTTTAAATTAATGTGCATTTGAAATTGAAATACAGCTAGCTAGCTGCTAGGGTGATAAAACTTTATGAAATTTGAAATTCTTAATGTAACTAATAAGACGATTTCACACTCTTGTCGATTTCACCTTGTAGTGTTATGCAACTTACATTTCATTGTACACTAATTCTCCATTCTGCTTTGATATTCTGCATTCATGTTTTGCATCACTTTATACTATTTTTTTCATTCTGTTTTTGATTCTCTGCATTTATATTTTGCATCACCTTTATTTATATAGGATCCTGTAACGTTTTTACACAATAACATATCATTTTACTGCGTATTTTCACACTATTTAGTACTTTTAAACTAGCTGTCAACGAAGTCTTACCTTTTTTTTGGTCTTTTATTGAATTCTCTGTAACTCTACAATTTCAGGCTTAGTGTACGTTGTCGTGCATTAGTTTTTCCTATGTGATTTTTATCTCGTTTCTTACTTAAATGTAATAGTTTCTTAATAACAGTCCTAAAACTAAAAATTCCTCAATTTGACAACCATTGTTTTTGTGGTTGTTATGGTAACTTTTATTTAAATTCGTCTCTGGTATGATGTTCTTTCTACATAAATACTTTTTGGCTCTAGGTCATTTACAATAAATTTCGTTTTAATTTAAATAATTTCTCGTTCTCTTTAAAAAGGTATAAAAGCCAAACAATTGGAGAATACAGGACAGTCTCGCTTCGGTTCTTAAACAAGAAACATCTACTAAAGGCCTTATCCCGGGGCCGCTTTGCCCCGGGATCCTGCAAGCCTCCATCTACACGTGAAGTCGTCGGTGAATTCTAATTCAAGTGCGGGGCCACACTACTCCGCGCACTACGACTGCTTGATCCAGGCGCTGAGTGCAGCCTACTGCCCGCGCTACCTTCAGGCGCGCTTCGACTGCTGGCTCCAGGCGCTGCGTCCCTACTGCCCGCGCTACCTCTGGGCGCGGCGACTACTTCTCCAAGAACTGAGCGCACTTACCCCAGGCGCTACGTGCGCCGGCTCCGGACGCTGCGTGTGCCCAGTCCAGGCGCTGCGTGCCGTCGCCGCTGAGAAAACTCAAGCTCTGCGTGTGTCGACTTCTACAAAAGCAGCGAGGCTCCAGGCTCCACTATAAAACTATATTGTCCTATTCTCCAACCTTTATTTTTTTTTAACCTAATTGTAATCTCATTTCATCCATCACCTTCATATTTCATTTTTTTATAAGATTGTAAATACCTTTTAAAAAAATTATAATATATTATTTTCTTGGTCTATTTTGTTGTTTTGCTGTTCTTAGGTTAGGTTCTTACTCTTTTGATTGTCGCTTCACGACAACCTTTAACTTGTAATATTACTTAATCCACTTAAAAGGGTACACAAACAGAGGTAATTAAGCTTTTGATAAAATGTAAAAAACCTTCATAATAAATTTCCAAATAATAGCTTGTAAAGTCGCGGATTTTATTCTCCAATACACTAACATGTACCGATTTGGGAAACTGTTAAAATATAATTATTATTTATCTCTTTTAGTTTTTAAAAATAATAATGTTGCGCGCCACTACGTCGACGACACTAGTTACCACTAGCACCATTTAGTATCGAATAGCAGAACTAGGAGAGTCAAGAACATTCTAGAAATTTGCATGGAAGAACTTTCTAGAACTATCGACACCTAATCAATCGCGACCGATATGTATTCGAACATTCTAAAACTTTTAAGTAGAAGGTTTTGGAAACTATCCGAGGCCCTATATAAGGCCGATATAGACCGCGATCGAGGTCAGTATTGAATTGGCGATACAAGCGAATACTTCGAAGCGAAATCACTGCGAACTAAAGTGATCAGTAGTACAATTGTGTTTTATTATTAGTGTAGTTTTAAGTTAAATAAAAGTAAAGTCATCATTATCACCATCATTACAGCCCTTCACAAGTCCACTGCTGAACATAGGCCTCCATCAAGGAATGCCACAAAGCACGGTTCTGAGCCATCGGCATACATCAACTTCCAGCATTTCTTATCAGGACGTAGAATTACATTTAGTAGGGAGATGTCCTACACCTCGCCTACCGGTGCGAGGCTGTCATTGAGAACATTTTTTTCCTCATCCGTTGTCGGTTCTTCGAGCTATATACCCAGCATATTGCACACTTACAGCTTACCAATCCGTTGGCCTATGTCGGTCACTACATTTCTACTGTTAATAACTTCTTTTCTAAGTTTATCACGGAGATAAACCCTGAATATAGCCCTCTCCATAGCTCAATTAGCGACCTTTAGCCTCCTCTGTGGCCAGCAGTGAAGTACCACGTCTCAGATACATAAGTCATCACTTGCATCACGCACTGATTGTACGATCTCGTTTTCAGGTATTGAGATACGCCTGACGAAAAGATGTATCGTTATTTCCCGAACGCTGCTCAGCCGATTTGAATCCGTCGTTTTTCCTTTCGGTCAAATTTGGACTTATCTAGTCGGACTATTTGTCCCAGGTAAATTACCCATCTCATACTTGTCAACAAATTCGAGCTTAGAGCTCCCAACAACTAAAGGCATAGGTGTGACATGGACGTTAAACATGATCTTTGATTTTTCCCTATTTATATTAAGATCTATCCGTTGGAAGACACTATTGAGGTTATTGAGCATAGCGATTAAGTCCTCCAGCGATTTTGCCAGAAGTACTATATCGTCAGAAAATTGAAGGTGAGTGATGTACTCGCCATTGATATTGATACCGTATCCTTTCCAGTCCAGTGGCTTGAAAAGGTCTTCCAATGCAGCGATGAAGAGTTTCGAGGATTTAATGTAACCCTGTCTTGCAACTCTCTGCATTAGAATAGGTTTCTTACTATGGTTCTATACTCGGATAGCCCTTCTGTACAAACACTTCAGCACTGCAATACACCGACTATCAACGTAGTACCGCTGAAGTGCTGTAGCACCGCATAAATTTCGACGGAACCAAAGGCTTTCTCATAATCCACATATGCAAGGCGAAGTGGAAGATTGTACTCTTTGGCCTTTTGTACAATTTGCCGAAGGGTATGTCTGTGGCCTATGGTGCTAAAGCCTTTTCGGAAACTGGCTTGTGCAAGAGGCTGGAAGTCGTTAAGTCTGCGTGCGAGACGATTCATAATAACTCTCGATAACATCACGTAAACGCGGTTCAGAATGTAAATCGGGCTGTAGTTCTTTAAGAGAGCATTGCCGCCTTTATCGAAGAACAAGAACACCGCACTTCTACTCCACGCCTTTGGAACAGTTTCATCGTGCAGATCGGAATTAAAGAGCCTCTGAACGTCTTCAGTTACCGGTTTTCTACCCGTTTCGGAAGCTCTACTGTAATATCTCCCCCGCCTGGGACCTTACCATTTTTAAGATGCTGGAGAGCCATTTTAATCTTTGCTCAGACTGACGTACGGGATATCATCGTAATAGTTTTTTTTTGATAGAATTAGTATGACAAACGAGGAAATAGTCCACCTGATGGTAAGTGGTTGTTGTGGCCCATAGATATCTACATCTATATTCGTTTGCGAAAGAAAATGCAGATGCGTTGTAATCAGTGAGGACTAAGATAGAATGCTTCTTTTCCGGTAAAATGGGTCTCAGGTCGATACACTCACCATACGAAACAGTAGCAATATTTTAGGCTCGTATTATTTGAGAGCGTTATCCTTACCCTGTCCAGCCGACCCATTCTTACTACAACTATACTTTTAATAAAGCTGCAGCAGGGCTCTACTACTTAAAAATATAATTGTGTCGAATAAGACTTGCTCTTGGATTGTTTCTTACACTTGCGTCTGGCTCCAACGATGACCTGTACAGCTACTCATAGAACCTCTCAATCTCGCTCAAAATCTCAGGTGTCCTGGAAACGATGCTGCCACACACGGTTTTCAATTTTGACAGATGGCTTTCTGGCAGACATATCTCTGGCAGATCTGTCTGTTCAGTTACCTGTATTCTGTCATATCTGTTGAAGACTGCACGCTCATTTATCGTCTAACAGCCATGAGATTAAGAGTGTGAAAAGAGAGTTTTTGTGTTTGTCTTCGGCGGGTCTTGTAGAATTGAGCTCCGACCGCATGGACAGTTATCACGAGCTTGCCTAAACGGTATTGTACACACTAAAACGGTATTGTAACAAGAGCTGAAATGTCTTTAAACTTTGAATTGGGACACAAGGGAGACGGAGCGTTGACTTTACTAGATGAGACATCTCTAACTTAACGATTAGATTCAGTGTGCCTCTAACCATTCGGTGATCGCTACTATTTTTCACCCTAGTTATTATTGAGACTTATAATGAAGTCAATCTTATATTTTGTACAAATGATTTAGCTCGACTAGTTCCAATCCCTGTGGGGCCGCTTCTTTGGGGGCGGTTTTTTATGCTGTGGCAACCCTAGTGATAAGTTGTAAAAGTAATTGGTCCCGATAAATCTATTAATTTAAATATTGTAAATTCATTATTTCCACCTAAATTGAATGGTATAGTTTATAATTACTGCCGCTTTGTATTTAATATTTAAGAAAGTCGGTACATAAATGTTATAACAACATTTTGGTGTTGGAACTAAAATTGACAGGTAACGAACATTGTTTTAAAATTATTGTTATTCTTATTTAATATCATTCCTTTTATAATTTTAAAGATCTATTCTATTACTCGGATTTTTACATTTTTTGCGGGTTTCTTTTCGAATTGTTTTAACGATAATTTGATTTGAAACTTGTAAATAAAAAAAAACAACAACAACTCGATATTAGCTTACTCTGCTCCTTCTGTTTTCGATCCTTGTTTTCTTTTATTATTTATAATAAATAGTAAAATGAATACTCGCAACGCCAAGACGCGCCAGATGGAGAACCAACTCCAACTTGCGCTCCAAGAACTTAAGGCGTCCAAGGAGCAGTGTGAAATGTTGCTTAAGGAAAGGGATGATAATGAAAAAGAAATAGTTAGCATAATTGCCAAAAACACACAATTGAAATGTGATATGGTTAAGTTAGATACAGAATACACAAGTGTTATAGAAGAAAGAGATCAGCTACAGGGAATGGTTAATGAGTTTGACCGATGCAGCAAGGAATATGAGGAAGCTCTCAGGTTCATTGCTGCATTGAAGTTACAGTTGAATGAGGCTAATGAGCAAATAATACAATTTAAAACATATATAGATAATCTTAACGCCTCCCAGACTCAAAGCCTGTTCTCTGAGCTCGTGTAATGTAATACTTCAAGAATTTTACAGCAATCTGCAACAATAGATTTGACTGGTGACGACTCTTCCACTTCAGGAAACTCAGTGAGGATTAATTGCAGTAAAACCAAATTGAAGAAGTATATAAAATTTAATAAATACATAAGGAAAGTACAAAAATTAATAAACAATAAGATTAATACCAAAAATTATGTTAATTTATGTAAACAAAAGCAAGCATTGATATATGAACTTAAGTTGTATTCAATTGAGGTGGATAACATAAGAAAATGTTATGAGACTGACGTAGAGTGCCTTAAGTCAGAAATATTATCTTTTTCAAATTCCCTTCAAAATGTATCCAATAAATATAAATCAGCCCAAAACGAAATAAAAGAACACATTCTGGCTATGGATAATCTGGTAAAGACATGTAAATAAAATGAGGAGCGTTTTGACTCCTTCGTTAAACATCAATGTGAGTACCAGCATTCAATACCAGCTCCTTCAGAGTCGGTGTGTGCTGATAATATTAAAGCACCACCAAAACTCTATGACAGTGCCATAGCAGAGGAGCTTAAAATAAAAAATAACTTAAATATTAACAAAAATAATATAACTGTGTATAGCGATGACATAGGAAAAAATCTAGGCATAACTTTAAATTACTCTTTAAAGGGACAAAAAATTACAAATTGCATACAATTGCATGCCTGGAGCATCTTTTGGTGACATCCTAAATAAAATTAAAGTTACTAAATTTTGCCCAAATAGTACAATAATAATTTTTGTTGGTAGAAGAGGCAGGGTAAACAACAATCAGTTATTAAGATATATTGAGCAACTTAATAACATAAATGTACACAAAATTGTCTTGTTCACACTGCTTTACATTCAGGGATTGCCACAGGAAAATAATCTAAGACATAATTTAAATATAAAAATGAATAATTTATTCAAATTCAAATTCATTTTATTCATTTGCGATATATGGATTACAATAGGTCTTAATAGTTAACAAAATACAGCCATATTCTACCTTTCGTTGTGCAAACTACTTAAATATTAGATTTTATTTATAATTAAAATTAAATGGAAAATGCCAATAATTACATTAACATAATATAACCCTATTTGTATATTTGCACTACTAACATAATAATAATAATTCACAAAATAATGATAAAATACATGTAATAATTAAAATTGTAATGTCAAAGTAATAATGTCAAAACTACAGTTTTAACAGTGGTAGAGCCACGCGGCAGCTTTTGCTGGCGCACGGATGGGCCGGCTCGAACCGGGGTGGTACCACGACCTCACAGAAAACCAGCGTGAAGTAGAGGTTTACCTCTGCGTTTCGCTTGGTGAGTGCAGGTGGCCGGAGGCCCTTTTTACTGGAAATGAGGCATTCCATCTTAGTCCTCACGGGTGACAACGCATCTACATTTTGAATTGTAATAGAGGATAGATGTAGATGTCTATGGGCTGCAGCAACCACTTACCATCAGGTGGACTGTGTGCTCGTTTGTCACCCTTATCCTATAAAAAAAAATGAGTAGGTATAAATTATTGTCTCAAAATTAATAACATAGATAACGTTTCGTTTAATAAATTAGATAGTTAAAATTTAAAAATTGTCATATAGATAATCGTCAATATTATAATACGCTTTTTTGGTTAAAAATGTGTTTAGTTGTTTCTTAAAAATGTGAAAGCTCTTAGAATCTCTTATATATTTAGGTAAATGGTTATACAGACGAGGACCCATAGAGAATACGCTTTTTTGAAACAAAACAGTCTTACTATTGAGATGGCTCAATTTATCTTTATGACGCTGGACATTTAGTTTTTTGTAAAAACTTAAGTTATTATGTAACAATAATTTAAATTTGACATATAATTGTAGTTATAATAATGACAAATTTCATTTAGTTGATATAAATAATTAATTAAAAAAGTTTTGGACAAAAGAAAGGTATTACCTATCCAAATATAATTTAAGACTGATAGCAAATGTGCTATCTCATTATTTACTTTTTAACTCAGCCAAGTTTTTGGCTACCAAGACTGCTTTTATTGGGCAGGATAATTACTTGACAATTAATTTGGAATTAGTTCCAACTAATTTAAATTAGTAAATGCGACAATGGAGGCAATCTCTAGCAATAATAAGAGTTTAATTAACTTTGAATGCAGCCCACAAATAAGTAATAAAAATTGTCTACACCTGGTGCATCAAAATATACAAGGCATGATGGGCAAAGAATTAGAATTTGAATTGTTTTTAAATAGTTACAACATACATATCCTTTGTATTACTGAACATTGGCTAAAAGATTATAATTTCATGTTTAATTTCAGAAATCACCAGGTGGTCCGTTCCTTTAACAGAGAAAATGTTTACGTGGTGGCTCCTTAATACTAGCAGATAAATCAATATAATAGCAGATAAATTATATAAAGAACGTAAGGATATAGTGAGCCTCTCTGTTGAGCGAACTGTAGAAATGGCTTGTGTCGAGCTCGAGCACCTCATTGTTGTAAGTGTTTACAGACCCCATGTGCTACTTATGACTATTTTGAAAGGATTGTGGAAGAAGTTTTGCTCAAACTTAGTAAACAGAACAAGTCTGTTGTAATATGTGGAGACTTTAAGATCAATCTCCTTGAAACATCTTCCATTAGTTTTAGCTCATTGTTTCAATCGTATAATCTTGTTAATTTATTCTTAGAACCAACACGTGTTGTTGGGCCTAGTGCGACCTGTATAGACAATATTTTTACAGATGTTAAGCCCTTGCATAAACCAGTTATTCAAAATTTAAGTTCAGATCACTGTGGACAGTTGGTATCATTGCCTTACATACACAAGAAACAGAAAAATAAGAAAGTTGTGTTTGATCCAATAAATGAACATCGCTTGGAGAGGTTTAGAAGTAATATAATAAAAAGACTTCCATCACTTTCATTTAAAAACAGTGCTAATTATTTGTATGGTACCTTATTTAAAATAATAACTTGCGAATTTAGTAGGATATTTACTTCTTAAACTTACTCCTTTAACAGTCGCAAATCATTTAATGAATAGGCGACAATAGGAATTTATAAGGGTAGGCGAAAGTTATACGAGATTTATAATGAAAGATCATTAAATAGTAGTGTTATATTTAGAGATTAAGTAAAAACATATTCTAAAATATTTAAAAAAGTATGCGCCACAGCTAAGGCTTTACATTTAAATAAAAAAATTAAAACTGCATCTAACAAAATTAAAATGACCTGGAGAATAATTAAAAGTGAAACGGGCAAGATCAAACTGCGCAACTTGGATTTTCAATTGAATATTAACAATAATTTAACCCGATCTGATCAAGAAGTTGCTATGACTTTTGAGAAACATTTTACTGATGTTCCTTTTTTGACAACTAACTCATTAAACTCTTCTCCTACTGTCGCCAAATCATTGCTCAAACAAAATGTAAAGGCTTGTTCAAATACTTTTAAATTCCAAAGAGTACTGCCAAACGATATCGTTAAATATTTTAAAACTATTGATGTTAAGAAAACGGCAGATTTATGGGGGATTTCCGTTAAAGTTATTTTATCTATAATAGATATAATAGCAACTTATCTAGCCACTATATTTAATACAAGCGTTTCCTGATTTGATGAAACATAGTAAAATCATACCTTTATTTAAATTTGGTAGTACATTAGGCCCCGCCAATTTTAGACCAATTTCTGTACTACTAACATTTAGTAAAATTTATGAAAAAATAATTTTAGATCAGATGTTAAGTTTCTTTAATATTAATTAATTGCTACAAAGAAATCAATTCGGTTTTACAAGGGGTCGCTCAACAACTGACGCTGGAGTTGAGCTTATGGTATTATAGATATTTTTTGTGCATGGGAGAATTCAGAGGATGCTTTGGGTATATTTTGTGACCTTTCCAAGGCCTTCGACTGGGTTCACCATGAGACATTAATCAGGAAGCTACAGTACTATGGTGTCAAGAACACAGCGCTTAAACTTATTATTTCATATTTAAGTAATAGAATGCAGAAAGTTATTATCAATGGTAAAAGTTCTTCCTGCTCACCTGTACTAATAGGTGTCTCTCAGGGCTCGATTCTCGGCCCATTCCTATTTCGAGTGTATATTAATGACTTACCTTTTCTTGTAGAGGATAATCATGATTTAGTATTATTTGCTGATGATACTTCCTTGATTTTTAAACTTAAACGTCAATCATTTAAATGTGACGAAGTGAATAATGCTATATCAGAATTAGTGCATTGGTTTAACGTTAATAATCTACATTTAAACGGAAAAAAAACTAAATGTATTTAATTTACAACAACGAACGTTAAAAATCTGAGTACCAATGTGTTTTTAAATGGGGAAGAACTGAGCCCTGTTGAATCCACTGTTTTTCTTGGCATCACTCTCGACGCAAAGCTTCAGTGGGGCCCCCATATATCCAAAGTAGCAAGCAGACTAAGTTCTGCAGCCTATGCTGTAAAAAAGATTAGAGGTCTCACTAGTGTCGAGACAGCTAGGTTAGTTTATTTCAGTTATTTCCATAGCATAATGTGTTATGGGATTTTGCTATGGGGAAATGCGGCTGATTCAGTAACTATTTTTGTTTTACAGAAGAGGGCCATTAGAGCTATTTACAATCTAAAACCGAGAGATCTCTTAGAGATAAATTTAAAGAAATAAATATATTAACTTTGGCCTCTCAGTATATTTACGAAAATGTTCACAAAAACAAATGTAGTTTTAGTAAAAAAAAGTGATGTGCATTCTGTAAACACTAGGAACAAACATAAGCTAGTTATACCAGTTTCTCGACTCCACCGAGTCAGTTATTCATTATTGGTGCAATGTATATGCTATTACAACAAGGTCCCGGAAAGTTACAGGCTCTCTCTATTAGCAAGTTTAAATGTTTAGTTAAGTTGAAACTGTATAAAAAGGGTTATTATAGTATAAATGAATACATGGTTGATAATAACCCCTGGGAATGAGGTGATCGCTTCCAAGCTGTTCCTGAAATAAATTTTGTTCTTATATAGTTGTATAATCATTATTGTAAAATTTGCTTTAAAAAAAAGTCCCGCAGTGTTTCTTGCTGGTTCTTCCCAGGCCGGAGGTTTTTTTTAGAACCAGTGGTAAAGTAATAAATGACTTTCAATAAGAATTACACATGTGATCTATATTGAAAATTTAAAAAAGAAAAAAGAAAAAAAAAAGAAAGAAATAGTTTATTATAAAAAGTCCCTCTTTCTCCAAGAAGTCAGCCAACTGTTGGCTCCTTGTGTTCTATTGCCCTATTCCAAATTTCCCTACTTTTAGCTCACCTTTCTCTTGTGAATAGTTTTACGTTGAAGTCTCCCATTAACAACTTGTACTCAATTTTGGAGGAATGCATGGCTTTAGACATATCGTCATACATTTCTTCCTTCTCCTCATCGGGATTTGCTGAGGTTGGTGCGTAAACCTGTATAACTTTCAACGAATACCGTTTGGTGGTTCTGATTATAAGGCACGTAACCCTCGACGACACACTCACAATCTTTATAACGTTGGTAACGAGAGACTAATGGACGACAAATCCGATACCTCCTTAGGACAGATAGTCGCTCTCCGGGTGACAGAACAAGTTGCCGGATTCGAGTATTTACATATCCTTCCCCTCTCTGCGGACCTCAGATAATCCTATAATATATCAGCGTAACTTGTCTATCTCTTCTTCCAGGTCCAGGATCTTCTCGTCAGTCTTCAGAGTGCGTGCATTGTATGTTGCCAGATTGAGTCTTCTTAGGTGGCAACCGTACCTCTACTGGAGATTCTTAGCACCCCCTGCCCCGCCATGTTGAAATTGAAGTGTCTTTTTGTGATATAGAAATAACTGACGTCCACTTATAACGGGGGATTATTTGCATGCTATGTTTATCTATCTTCGTCCGGGCTAATTATCGATGAAACTGATAAATGAAATGAAGATGAGACTTTACGAACAGATAGAGAGGAATTCCGTGATTTGTATAGGCTGTATTTTATCATAAAAACTTAATTTGTTTTATATGTAAAAAACGAAAAACTATAAAATAAATAATGATTAAACATAATAATTCTCTATAAGACTACATTAACGGATACCATCTAAACGAAGTCGCAGCGGGTCACTAGTATTAATTAAATTAAAATGGTCTCGGTATAGTTAAATTATGTACAATGTTCTAATACTAAATTTGTCTCCTAAAACTTAATTAGCAAAATTCGACTAAAAAGTATTTGTATCAAGGTTGCGTGCGATTTCAATTAAACTTTTAATGAAGTGTACCGCACTGTGCTTAAAGTAAATCTCAGTGTGTGCCGCAACAAATTGAAACTATACCTTACTGCTTCCTAACAGTAACAGGACATGACATTATTAAGGTTCTGCTTTGCCTTCTGGGTACGGAACCCTAATTAAGTAAAGAGAATATGCCTTTCCGTAACTGAAATATTATCAAAAATTAACAAAAAATCCTTAAATAAGATCTCATATCAAAACTATGCAGACACCTCCCACCCCACAAGCAGCAACTACAAGTACCAATCGGGAGTTTTGGCGCAAACTTGACCGCCGGCGGATTGTCACTCTTGTTTTATCGTTTAAATAATGATTAATGAAAATTACGAAACAATAGCTTGGATGGTAATGTGAACCTCGAATAACTCTGTCTGCTTAGGCGCCTTGAGATAATGTGTATTGGCTCAAACTGCCGACAAAACTTCAAAAACTTTGCAATGTGACGCATCAACATATTGTGACGATGTTTTGAAGCAAATGATTTAAGAGGATAATTTCTTATTATTTTTGACACTATTTAACATGTAGTGGCGGTGTAAATATATGAACTGCCGCATATCCTCCCGTGTTTGTCTTAAGAGGTGACTGAGGGAAACAAATCTGAACTAAACCATATAATGAAATAACACAAAAAGCAATTAAGGAAATAACACAAATTAATTTAATCAAACTGAGTAACAAGTGCTACGGCCGTTGTTGCAATTAAAAATTGACATACTTGTATATTTATTTGCTCGCAAAAGAGTTTGCACTTTTAATTAATACACAAATTGTTTCCAGATGATTCTGCTGTTAAAATTATTATTAAAACAATATTTATTAAAGTACTATAGTAATATAATATTTTAAAATAACAGTTCTAGATGTGATGACTCCTTTGTGCCTATAAATCACTATAGAATTACTATAGACACTAGAAAAATTTTGTATGTGGTACAGTCACGATGCAGCTATTTATGGTTGCAGCACGAATGGCTCGATCGCGGAAGGACCACGCTCTCACAGAATACCATAAAATAGTAGCTTAGTGCTGCTTTGTTTTGTACGGTGTTTGTATAGAATAGTTTGTGTAGACCATTTTTACTAAATATGAGACATTCCATGTTATTCCTCAGAGGTAGCCACGCATCTGCATTTTGATTCTTTGTCGAGAATAAATGTAGATGTTTATTGGCCACAGTATCCACTTACCGTTGGTGGACTATGTGCTGGTTTGCTACTGTTATTCAACAAAAAATAATCGTCGAGTAATAAATGTCAAGAAGTATGAGTAATAATTGTTTAGTAGTCAGCGGTAATAACAGTAACAAATGTTACCGTTATAACTGTTTAGTAACTGTTTCGTAATAACGGTACTGTTACAAATATAAGAACAGTATTACTGCTGACTACTAAACTACTGTATGTTATAATTACATAAGTCGACTAAACAGTCCGTCAGTCATTCGAGTGATTCAAAAGATTTATGTAGTTGCATACTTACAAAGGAATCACTGATATACGCGCACAACTAGGTTATAGTAAAGTGCGACAAAATCACGTCAAATTACTTAACATACGAAATGAATACATAACGTTTACCTAGTATTAATCCACATTTAGAGTTTATATTTTACCATAGTAAAATACAGTTTATAACAAGTAAAATTAAACTTTATAACGGCCCAAACATCAAACGCCTGTATCTCAAAAGTATTTTTTTTTTGTGGAATGGATTCTATTTATGTAACAACATCCAATTTTCTACGACTTCCAATAATCTGACTTAAGCTCTAACCACATCTGATATAATTTCCATGTACTATATGCAATTACATTAAGAGATTAATCGTGTCTTTATCTGTCTCTTTCTATTGTCATTCAGTGAAGAGAGAGAGACAGAGAGAGCAACTGTAAGCATTTTTAAATCGGTTTTGAGTTTAAAGAGAAAGACCTTATATCTGTTAACTTTCTACTTTCTTTTTTAGGAAATAAGGCTGACAAACGAGCATACAGTCCACTTGATGATAAATAGATGCTGTGGCCCATAGACATCTACATCTATCCTCGATTAAGAATCAAAATAAAGATGCGTTGTCATCCCTGAGCACTAAGGAAGAATACCTCGTTTCAATTAAAAATAGTCTCCTGTTGTTTATACTCACCATATAAAACACAGCAGCATTGAGCTGCTTATTTTCGCTGGTATTATATGGGAACGTGGTCCTACCACATGGCATAGCTCTACTACGTAAAAAAATATTACTTTGATGTCTACCACTATTATAAAAAGTAGAACTATAAATTTATAGTTCTACTTTTTATATGATTATTGATGACATCGTAAAAGTATTATTTTATCAAAACAATGTATAAAGATTATGAAGGAATGAAATATAAAGGCGTATCATAAGGATTCCAGTTAGTGAATGCAGTTCAATTTCCTGGAACGGTTATTAGTTCAAGCTGAATGCAGCAGTGATTCGAATAGCGATATTCGAAATATAGATAGTACTTATCGTAAAATTTAAATATAGACGGATTCGGAGTTTTTGAAAATATCACAATCCAATAAAAGTACATGGTAGAAGCACGTTGCAACTATATTATTTTTGTAGCACGAATGCATGGCACTACCCGGGAAGGACAACGCTCACACAGAATAATAACGTTAAATAGTAGCTTAATGCTCCTGTTTCTTATGGTGAGTTTATGGAACCGGAGATCCGAACAAGACATTCCATCTTAATCCTCAGGGGCGACAACGCATAGATAGATATAGATGCGAGAGAGAGAGAGAGGATAGATGTCTATGGGCCACTGCATCCATTTATCATCATGTGAACAGTGTGCTCGTTTGTCATCTTTATTACATATAGTAAGATCAATAAATTTATACAATATATTTAAACAGTGGTAGAGCCACGCGGCAGCTTTTGCTGTTGCACGGATGGGCCGGTTTGAACCGGGGTGGTACCACGACCTCACAGAAAACCAGTGTGAAGTAGAGGTTTACTTATGCGTTTCGCTTGGTGAATGCAGGTGGCCGGAGGCCCTTATTACTGGAAATAAGGCATTCCATGTTAGTCCTCACGGTTGACAACGCATCTACATTTTGATTTGTAATAGAGGTTAGATGTAGATGTCTATGGGCCGCAGCAACCACTTACCATCATAAAAAAAACCGGCCAAGTGCGAGTCGGACTCGCGCACCGAGGGTTCCGAACAAATCCGTAGGTATATAAGTTTAAAATTATTAAAAATATTTTTATTATATGATATAACTAAAATTTTTGGATTTTCGCAATTTTTCCTTTATCTGTACTATAAAACGTTGCTTCGTACCAAATTTCAAGATTCTGAGTTCACGGGAGGTACCCTGTAGGTTTTGATTCCCTTGCGAATGTCAAAAATTTGCGGCATAAACGGCTGTATCTTTTGATTGAGTTGGCTTAGATGTTTGATTTTTCACAGCTCCAAGGGACAGTAGACTTGAGTATTTGTTATGAATTTCAGCTTGATACCTCTACGCGTTCCTGAGAAAAAGGGTCTCGACAGACAGACAGACAGACAGACGGACAACAAAGTGATCCTATAAGGGTTCCGTTTTTTCCTTTTGAGGTACGGAACCCTAAAAACATCACTAAAACACCTTAACTACCTGATGTTTAAGGCTAACCGTAAATACTTCAGTATAAATAACTTTTAATTATCTGTTTAATGTACACTTATAAAAAAATCAGAGATTCGCAGATATTTTATTTAAAACCTTTGCCTTTTTTAAAGCGGGTACCCACAGTACCAGTATATAATTGAAAATTGTTGGTTTTGTCTGACCCGAATTGATTACACTCAACAAAAACAAAATTATTGCAATCAAGCATCCGGTCTTCGTTCTTTAATAAGCGAATAGCAGAAATGCCTCATGAGAATTTAGAATTTTGTCTACGGTACAGTGTGCGAAGCAGATAATGAATTTACCGTATTGTTATTAATTCAGATCACGTACGCATTTTATCTAATTTATTACCGTGCTTCGTATTGACTTAATGAAATGCTAACTGATATCATTAACTATATTTCTCACTCAGTTTTGTATAAAACATATGTATTTTATCTTATCCATTTCTTATAATATACAACATGTAGCAAAAACCCTATGGTTCCAATTAAGTGCGTTATCAGAGTCAGTATTCAAACGTAAAGAAATAACTTTTCCAAAAAATTGAACATTAAAAAAATTAATTAAAAAAAAATTTTCTAATTGTATGTGGTTTCATTACCTCTGCATTATCCGGAGAATAAGAAGATTATGAAAGACCCCGATGCTCACCTATGGTCGTGTCAGCTAGAGATAATATAATTTAAAATTAAAAATTTTGTACAGCCGACTTCAATATAAGTTATTAAGAATAACTCAAATAACTCAAAAACTATTGGTCTGACCATAATCAAATTCATATGGGACCACACGAAAAGTATCAGCTTCCATATAAAAAATAAACATCGAAATCGGTCTACCCAGTAAAAAGTTTAAGAGATAACACACATAAAAAAACATACGCGTCGAATTGAGTACCGTCTCCTTTTTGGAAGTCGGCAGAAAACCACATAAAATTTGCAAATTATTTTTTTTAATTAAAACATAATTTTTTAATGTTCAAGTTTTTTTGAAAAAAAGTTATATCTTTATATTTGAATACTGACTCTGATATCGTACTTAACGGGAACCACAGGGTTTTTGTTACATGTTGTATATTATAAGAAATGGATAAGATAAATTACATATATTTTATACAAAACTGAAGTGACAAAAAAACTAAGCGGTTACTGCAGCACACAGACACCTAAAACTAAGTGGACCAACTCTGAGGACTAAGATGGAATGCCTCACAGCCTGAAATTACATGGCTCTATGTAATTACACGCTTTTAGACTTAAGGAGTGCCAACGCATCTGCATTTTGATTCTTAAACGAGGATATCTATGGGCCATAGCATATACTTACCATCATAATAATCTTTATACTTTTGCCACCCTTCATCATCATTATAACAGCCCTACACAAGTCCACTGCTGAACATAAGCCTCCCCTAAAGAATGCACTCCCACAAAGCACGGTCTTGAGCCACCTGCATCCATCGACTTCCTGCATATCTTACCAGGTCGTCACTCCATCTGTGAGGGGACGCCCTACAATTCGTCCGCCGTTACGAGGCCGCCACTCGAGAACCTTTTTTCCCCATCGGTTGTCGGTTCGTCGAGATATATGGCCGGCCCATTGCCACTTTAGCTTTCTAATCCGTTGGGCTATGTCGGTCACTCTAGTTCTACTGCGGATATCCCCATTTCTAAGTTTATCACATAGCCCTCTCCATAGCTCGCTGAGCGACCTTGAGCTTCCCCATCCGGCCAGCAGTGAAGAACCACGTCTCAGTTCAATAGGTCATCACTGGCAACACGCACTGGTTGTACAGTTTCGTTTTCAAGTTTTGAGATATAGATACCTGACGAGAAGATGTGCCGTAATTTCCCAAACGCTGCCCAACCGAGTTGAGTTGCCACCTTTATTATATAAAAAAGGTCTGCGCCATTCTTACACGTAGTTTGGAATGTATTATAATAAAACAAGTAAAAATATTAATTATTTTGCAACTTTTTGTGTATTGCCTATGATCTATTCATTAAGAGCTTACGCCTTTCTAAAAGTCCGGCAACACACCTGCAATTCCCCTGGTGCTGGGGTTGTTCATTGGCGGCGGAAGTCACTTACCATCAGGTGAGCCGCATGCTCGTTTGTCCCCTCTTCTATAAAAAATATTCAAATCCTTACGGCGTAAGTTGAGCTAACGTCCGTAGTACCGCATTGGATTGCACTCATTCCTTACTGCAACCACGCAATACGTACAACATTCAGTCTCTGTTTAATTAAGGCAATGCTTTATTATATTACAAAGCCGTCGCTTAGTTGATATTTTAGCATATTTATTAAGACTATATAAAATACGTGTTAGAGTCACGCTGTAGCTACTCATGTCGTATATTGTGGTGTAGCACTAATGGGTCGGCTCGAATGGGATGGGATCACGCTCTCACAGAATACCAGCATATTAAAATTTCGGCTGCTGCTGTGTTCCGTTTGATGAGCGTAGGGAACCGAATACCCTTTCATTGAACAGAATATCATTTCATCAGGCATCATCAGGCAGCCATCGCAACTGCGGCTTTGTGAGCCGGTGCGTTGTCTTGGTGAAACAGCACTCCAGCTCGCAGTTTGCCGCGTCATTTTTCCTTAATGGCCTCCCGTAATCTTCTTATTTGGTATGAGTAGTAAGAGCCCGTAATAGTGGCTCCATTTTCCAAATATTCCACCATAATTATGCCTTGAGCGTTCCAAAAAACAGATGCCATAACCTTTCCCGCCGAACTTGAAACTTTGAATTTCTTTGGCGTCGGTAAAGAGGCTCGCTTCCAAGTCATCAATTGTTGTTTCGTTTCTGGATCAAAATGGTGGATCCAGGTCTCATCCATAGTCATAAAACGGAACAAACAATGTTCTTGATCTGCTTGGAACTTTTCGAGATTGACCCTCGAAATGTCAACTCGATTTTTCTTTTGCTCGTCGGTAAACATTCTGGGTACCCAACGTGCTGAGACCTTTTTCATATGCAACTCGTTCGCAAGGATTTTTTAAACGCTGCCATATGAGATGCATGTGACCTCAGCTACATGCCTGATGGTAACTCTTCGATCTGCTAACACAACATCTTCGACTTTTTTCACGTTGCCTTCAGTGAGGGACGTGGATGGGCGTCTTTCGCGATGTTCATCTTCAGTGGATGTTCTGCCCAGTTTAAACTCCTTGGCCTAGCGTGCAACTGTAGAATATGGAGGAGCAGAGTCCCCCAATGTTTTCTCTAAGTCACTGTGTATGTTTTTTGAAGACATTTTTCTCAAACAGAGGTACTTGATGACAGCTCTAATTTCGTTTTTCTCCATGTTGATGTTATCTTTTTGACAGTTCGTATTCAAATGAATGTATCTCCCTTTTTTTTCGCGCCCGAAGCAATTGGAAAAGAGCTACTACAGAGAGAAGCGGAAAATGCATTATGCATACCACGACAGCCGGTCTGTCCTGGTTATGCGGGACTCACTGCCTACCGGGGGACCTAAGTGATACCCGCCAAAAACCGCCTTTAGGGACTGGCAACTAGCTGTTTAAAGCTTCTTATGCCGTATCGGAAGCGACCCTCTTTTGGGAATGTATCTCCCGGAAATCGTGATCTATTTATATGATTTTTTTAGGCTGACGTAGTGAGTATATAAGCAAGCAAAAAAATTTTTTTAGATTTTTATGCGGACCTGAAGTAACCGATTATCATTACTTTTGGACCACCTCTCGTGTGATTATTATCATGTATATGAATATACTGAAGAAACTTAATTGAAAAAAACAACAATGTATGATAAAATGAGTAAAATCATCATATCATATCATCAATAAAATAAAATTTAATGGAAATTGCCATAATGTACCACGTATATCCCTGTAATTCATTCAGCCGGCATATAATTAATTGTATTTAATGAAAATCTATTTACAATAAGCTAAATTATCATTTTTGAAATGGAAACAAAGACAATAATAAAAAACAATAATTTATCAATTGTTTATTGTAATTGAAATAACACGTATATGTGTAAAAATTATCGTGTTCATACTTTAATGTAAAATTTTAGATGATAATGAATTCGGTTACCAATATAGATCACGATATTAAGATCACTTTTATTTCAGCTTTTATCCAAAAGTCATGAGTACTACTAAACTACTTACTTATTTCTCTGGCTTAGCTACCCTAACAAATGTTCCAGGTAAAGCTACTGCAACTTCACATGCTTTTATTATAAGATTATTTAATGGAATTGTTGCAAACATTTTACTTGGACAATTTGTCATTTTGCCAATTACTGATTATGTTGATAAGGTTTGCTCAGAGCTGTCTCAACAAATTCTTAAAACATTGGATCATCTCCTTAAAAAAAACTGTATAATACACATTTATGGTCTTCGTAATATAATCACATAATTTTAATTGGTTCTCAGCTGAATTGCCTGTCTATTCATCATTGAAAAAAATGGTTAAATGCTCGGAAACCTTCTCCATAATATGAACATTCGATGTGTGCTTATGTATCTTTGGCGGTGTCACCAATAAGAATAGTATTGACTACAATAACCCAAACTCATTAATCCCTCCATTAACCATGGGTGCTGTAAAACGCGGGTCGGACAATAAGATCAAACGCGATAAAATCCGTAAAATTAGTTTCATTCAATCTGTAGCAGTCGTATAAATATAAGAAATCATTACGAGTTTGTTGATGATGAAATTTTATTTCATGGCGTCGCTTTGCCGAAAAAAATTTACGCTCTGCTCTGGCAGCAATCATATTTAATTTTGAGCTCCGTCTCAAGCCGATTGATCCATTGCCTTCTGAAACCGAGCCCGAAAAGAAAGAAATGTTTCTTATGACCGGACAACATCTTTATGTCGTGTCGTGAAGTTTATGAGGAGAAACGCACTCAACCGATAAGTTATCACATTTAACATGAAACATATTTTTTATTTTTTTTACTTTACCCAAAATCTATATTTTCCTGCATCGCGGGGGTAGTTTAAAACATTTTTTTGTCATTTATTTACTTATTTATCAACAAATTACAAATCACATCTTATAATAAAGAAAAGACTTAGATCTTACCACCTCACTGCAACGTTACATATTATAGTGAAGTGATATTACAAATACAAATGTAACGAGGTAAACAAAAATACATTGCGAGTTATGATAATACTGTTACAGAAAAGTTAATGTTCTATTTCCGTACTAGTTTGCACTTTATAATGGCAAGTGTAGTCATCTTCCTCAAGGGCAACAACAATTATTATCACGTCACTTGGTGTATAGTGTAACAAAAACTATACGAAGTTTCATTTTATACTGGTTTTGTTTTATACTAATTATAAAAAGGCAAACATCCAGTTTCCAGGCCATACAAATACCTGTTTCGTGCGAGGCTCAAACCCCCATCTCTCAGCACTGCAAGTAAATGCTAAGTTACTGCGCCATGGAGCCGAAAATTTGTATTATATCTAATTGTTTTTACTATGTTTGTACTTGCGGTTGTTGTCTCGTAATAGAAATCGATATTTTATTTGATGAGAAATATAAAAACTCTATTGATTCAAACAATTATTATTATTTATTACGTTTATAAGCTGATCGTTTTCATAAGGTCCCGTTCTTCGTCCGGCTTTTGAGCGTTCTCAAAGACCTGCCGCTTTTGAGGTCCCGGATTTTAATCCCGGGTCGGTCCAAAAATCTGTCACTGGGTTCTTCTGTTCAGGAATTCTCAGTAGCAGCCCAGAGTCAGGATTTGGCGGTGTTACACCACCGTGCTTCAAGAATCAGGTAAATACGTTGGTCGTGCTTCTAATCTCTCTCGGGCTGTGTCAGAGTACCGTTATTGGACTATGAGAGTGAAAGAATAGAGAGTGAACCTGTGCTTGCGGATACTTTTGGCACTATAATCCTATCCTGTACAGATAGTGTCCGCTGTGAATCGCTGCCATGCCCGAAAATTCGATCTTGAGAACTTTATAGCTGTAGTTTGATTTTTACTCTAAAATTTATCCAGCAGAGTGACAAGGAAACAGTGATGTTTTAATGATACAATAATTTTTTACAGTGTAGGCATGAGTTTATCTGGGTAGATACGACCCTCTTACATATTTACGAAATAACAATGTGTGCACTACTGTGTTCTGATTTGAAGGGATACGAGAGCCAGAATGTTTACAGGTTATGAGTCTTTTCATCTTAGTTTTTCATAGCCTTTTTTGTCTGAAAAATGTTCTGGAGGTAAGTTTCTTTATCACTTCAGCTTAACAAAGAAAAATCACTTCTACTACACTTTACACATTTTACTGGAAACGAGACTGCATCTTTATACTTAATAAATGATAGATATCAATGTATTTGGGCACAGAATTCATATACAATTAGGTAAAATGTGTACTTCATTGCCCAAAATTCGTACATTTTTTTATAGAATAAGAATGGCAAGCGAGCACACAGTCCACCTCACGGAATATAAAAAACAAGAGGAAGCCCAATGTGGGCGGGGCAGGCGCGTCACAATTAGTGACAGTAGAGCGTAATAGACCGTCAGTCGCAAACTCAAATTGTTGCGAGCTGACGGGTCGCTGCTTAAGTGATATATGCGAAAATATGCTGTTTAGTGCAATTTAAGAGTGTAAAAACGAAAGTAAAAAAAAATTATTTCGAATAGAGGTGTTTTGTACCAAAGATACGTGTAATTTTTTGGATAGAAACTTAAATAAACATTGACACATTGTAAAATTGCCTTTATTACAAGCAATATTCAACCTTATTTCGTTAAGATAAGTTTCAGCTGTAAATAAGTTTTGAATAATATAGCTGAAATAGTGTTCTAACTACGCCGACATTAAAGTTTTCGATAAAACGTGATCACAATCCTGTTCATTCACTAACATATTAATGAAAATTTGCAAATGCTGGATGTCTTTGAAAATATACGAAATTGTAGGATGAAGCCTACAAATGAACATTTGTTAGGGTAGCTAAGCCAGAGAAATAAGTAAGTAGTTTAGTAGTACTCATGACTTTTGGATAAAAGCTGAAATAAAAGTGATCTTAATATCGTGATCTATATTGGTAACCGAATTCATTATCATCTAAAATTTTACATTAAAGTATGAACACGATAATTTTTACACATATACGTGTTATTTCAATTACAATAAACAATTGATAAATTATTGTTTTTTATTATTGTCTTTGTTTCCATTTCAAAAATGATAATTTAGCTTATTGTAAATAGATTTTCATTAAATACAATTAATTATATGCCGGCTGAATGAATTACAGGGATATACGTGGTACATTATGGCAATTTCCATTAAATTTTATTTTATTGATGATATGATATGATGATTTTACTCATTTTATCATACATTGTTGTTTTTTTCAATTAAGTTTCTTCAGTATATTCATATACATGATAATAATCACACGAGAGGTGATCCAAAAGTAATGATAATCGGTTACTTTAGGTCCGCATAAAAATCTAAAAAAATTTTTTTTGCTTGCTTATATACTCACTACGTCAGCCTAAAAAAATCATATAAATAGATCACGATTTCCGGGAGATACATTCCCAAAAGAGGGTCGCTTCCGATACGGCATAAGAAGCTTTAAACAGCTAGTTGCCAGTCCCTAAAGGCGGTTTTTGGCGGGTATCACTTAGGTCCCCCGGTAGGCAGTGAGTCCCGCATAACCAGGACAGACCGGCTGTCGTGGTATGCATAATGCATTTTCCGCTTCTCTCTGTAGTAGCCCTTTTCCAATTGCTTCGGGCGCGAAAAAAAAGGGAGATACATTCATTTGAATACGAACTGTCAAAAAGATAACATCAACATGGAGAAAAACGAAATTAGAGCTGTCATCAAGTACCTCTGTTTGAGAAAAATGTCTTCAAAAAACATACACAGTGACTTAGAGAAAACATTGGGGGACTCTGCTCCTCCATATTCTACAGTTGCACGCTAGGCCAAGGAGTTTAAACTGGGCAGAACATCCACTGAAGATGAACATCGCGAAAGACGCCCATCCACGTCCCTCACTGAAGGCAACGTGAAAAAAGTCGAAGATGTTGTGTTAGCAGATCGAAGAGTTACCATCAGGCATGTAGCTGAGGTCACATGCATCTCATATGGCAGCGTTTAAAAAATCCTTGCGAACGAGTTGCATATGAAAAAGGTCTCAGCACGTTGGGTACCCAGAATGTTTACCGACGAGCAAAAGAAAAATCGAGTTGACATTTCGAGGGTCAATCTCGAAAAGTTCCAAGCAGATCAAGAACATTGTTTGTTCCGTTTTATGACTATGGATGAGACCTGGATCCACCATTTTGATCCAGAAACGAAACAACAATTGATGACTTGGAAGCGAGCCTCTTTACCGACGCCAAAGAAATTCAAAGTTTCAAGTTCGGCGGGAAATACTACTTACATTTCATTGTACACTAATTCTCCATTCTGTTTTGATATTCTGCATTCATGTTTTGCATCACTTTATACTATTTCTCCATTCTGTTCTTGATTTTCTGCATTCATGTTTTGCATCACTTTATACTATTTTTCCATTCTGTTTTTGATTCTCTGCATTTATATTTTGCATCACCTTTATTTATATAGGATCCTGTAACGTTTTTACACAATAACATATCATTTTACTGCGTATTTTCACACTATTTAGTACTTTTAAACTAGCTGTCAACGAAGCCTTACCTTTTTTTGGTCTTTTATTGAATTCTCTGTAACTCTACAATTTCAGGCTTCGGTGCGCTGTCGCGCATCAGTTTTTCCTATTTGAATAATATCTCATTTCTTACTTAAAGGTAAAGATTTTCCAATTATATTCCTAAAAACCAAAAATTTTATATTTGATAACCATTGTTTTTGTAGTTGTCATGGTAACTTTTATTCAAATTCGTCTCTGGTTTGATGTTCTTTCTTCATAAATACTTTTTGGCTGTAGTTCATTTACAATAAATTTCCTTTTAATTTAAATAATTTTTCCGTTCTCTCTAGAAAGATATAAAAGCCGAACAATCGGTGAAGAAATTCAGTCTTGCTTCAGTTCTCGTATCGGAAGCATCTTCTAAAGGCCTTATCCCGGGGCCGCTCAGCCCCGGGATCCTGCAAGCCTCTATCCTGCCTGAAGCCACTGGACTCTACGATCCGTTGCTCTGCCTGAAGTCGCCGGATCCTACAAAACGTTGCTCTGCCTGAAGTCGCCGAGATCCCACAAGTCTCTACTCTACCTGGAGTCGCCGGAACCTACAAACCCCTGTTCCGCCTCCATCTACATCCGGCGCATCCTGAAGTCGTCGGCGCATCCTGCAAGTCAGGCGCTGGGATCCTACACGCCAGTCGTCGACTCTGTCTGTGAAGATCCTCAACTCTGTCGGTGTTGAGGCAAACTCCGAGAAACTAAAGAAGGTCATCTCGGAACTCAATGGCAAGAGTGAAGAACTGTTCGCGCAGGGTCGTGAGAAGTTGTCGACCATGCCCGTCGGTGGAGCAGCGCCCGTGCCCGTGGCTGCGGTCGCCGCTGCTGCAGCGCCGGTAGCTGAGAAGAAGGAAGAGAGAGTCGTGAAGCGACAATTAAAAGAGAAGGAAAACCTAACCTACGATCAGCAAAACAACCAAATAGACCAAGACAATAATATATTTAAGTTTTTAAAAGAGTATTTACAATTTTATATAAAGTGCAAAGTGTAAAGTTAAGTTTAAGAAATAAAAATATTATTAAAAATCGTACCTCTAAGTTATCTAGAATAAAAAATATTAGAGTGATGAAAGTAACTTAGAGTGATGAATGTAAATTAAGTGTTATATGAAGGCCTAAATACAATCCAGATAAGTTGAAAAACTAGAAGAAGTTTTGTTTTAGAATTTTGAAGGTATGAAAAGGATGTATAAATGAATGATGAATACTGAGTTAAGAACGAAAGGGAAAGCAATTAAGTCAAAAGGGAATAGACAAGGCGCAGTAAAGGTGAAGAATTAAAAATTAAATTAAGCAAGCTTTAGTCGAAGAGACCGAAGCCCATAACTTCATCGTCAGACTCAGATTCTTCCATCTTGGACTCTCTCTTCCTTCTTCTCAGCTACCGGCGCTGCAGCAGCGGCGACCGCAGCCACGGGCACGGGCGCTGCTCCACCGACGGGCATGGTCGACAACTTCTCACGACCCTGCGCGAACAGTTCTTCACTCTTGCCATTGAGTTCCGAGATGACCTTCTTTAGTTTCTCGGAGTTTGCCTCAACACCGACAGAGTTGAGGATCTTCACAGACAGAGTCGACGACTGGCGTGTAGGATCCCAGCGCCTGACTTGCAGGATGCGCCGACGACTTCAGGATGCGCCGGATGTAGATGGAGGCGGAACAGGGGTTTGTAGGTTCCGGCGACTCCAGGTAGAGTAGAGACTTGTGGGATCTCGGCGACTTCAGGCAGAGCAACGTTTTGTAGGATCCGGCGACTTCAGGCAGAGCAACGGATCGTAGAGTCCAGTGGCTTCAGGCAGGATAGAGGCTTGCAGGATCCCGGGGCTGAGCGGCCCCGGGATAAGGCCTTTAGAAGATGCTTCCGATACGAGAACTGAAGCAAGACTGAATTTCTTCACCGATTGTTCGGCTTTTATATCTTTCTAGAGAGAACGGAAAAATTATTTAAATTAAAAGGAAATTTATTGTAAATGAACTACAGCCAAAAAGTATTTATGAAGAAAGAACATCAAACCAGAGACGAATTTGAATAAAAGTTACCATGACAACTACAAAAACAATGGTTATCAAATA
This sequence comes from Parnassius glacialis, assembly GCA_033319125.1. Lineage (NCBI taxonomy): Eukaryota > Metazoa > Arthropoda > Insecta > Lepidoptera > Papilionidae > Parnassius > Parnassius glacialis. Next base: position 3,322,292 of record JAVANC010000028.1, on the reverse strand, counting down.
TAAAATTTTTGGTTTTTAGGAATATAATTGGAAAATCTTTACCTTTAAGTAAGAAATGAGATATTATTCAAATAGGAAAAACTGATGCGCGACAGCGCACCGAAGCCTGAAATTGTAGAGTTACAGAGAATTCAATAAAAGACCAAAAAAAGGTAAGGCTTCGTTGACAGCTAGTTTAAAAGTACTAAATAGTGTGAAAATACGCAGTAAAATGATATGTTATTGTGTAAAAACGTTACAGGATCCTATATAAATAAAGGTGATGCAAAATATAAATGCAGAGAATCAAAAACAGAATGGAAAAATAGTATAAAGTGATGCAAAACATGAATGCAGAAAATCAAGAACAGAATGGAGAAATAGTATAAAGTGATGCAAAACATGAATGCAGAATATCAAAACAGAATGGAGAATTAGTGTACAATGAAATGTAAGTAGTATAACACTACATTTAGGTTTTGGATTGGCAAATACCACGTATATTACGTTCAAAATACTGTTGAATTAAAAACCACTTCCTTTTTTAAGTCGAAAAATAAATACATGTGCTATTTTTTTGAATAAATTCCTTTAAGTTTCAAACTAATATCGTAAATGGATGCCTGGTTACCTTGAGCGAACCAGGTGTCCCTTTACGATATTAATTTTTTACGATGTTTTGAACCCGAATTATTAAAAAAAGTTAACTTTTTTTTAATAATTTGGTTTCAAAACTCGTGCTATTTTTTGTACGAAGGAGCAAGCGAAATTTATCTAAGAAGCGTAGGCAATAATTGAACGAATTGATGTTCAAAGTTAAATTAAAATCGAGGGAAATGAAATAACAGTTTTCGACGACAAACGATTAAACTCCAACAAATAATTTCGTATAATACATTTTTGACTGGCTCGTTAATCTGGTGATCCACGGTTTTGAATAACGGACTGAGCCAAATCATTTATTGATTATTGATCAGAGAGGTGACGGTGTTTCACACTTGTGTCTCGAAAAACACGTAACGTCATAAAGACATAAGACATAAAGACATTTATTCCAACACGTACATCTTCTACACACATGACAAATAACAATTAAAAATAAAACAAAGAACTTAAAAACAAACAAACAAAAAAAATTTGAAAGAAGAAAAGTGCGTCCAAAAAAAATATGGTGTGCTATGATGAAGTGGTGGAAGGGACCGTCTCAGCATATACCGCGAGCTTGCGGCGCTGATTTTCAGCCGGCCCCGAGCAAGTTCCGACGGTCAATTATTGCGAGCGAGTATTTTTTTTTTAATTCTTATTCTATACCTCATGCGAGATGTGCCGTAGACGGTAGTATGCAGAGTCCCTACGTTTTACTAAAATGTTAATGATAAATATATGATTATTTACAATAATATAATAATAATATAATATAATAAAATAGAAAAGTATTATAAATATATATATAGAGGTTAATAAATACAAAGTAACAGGGATATATTAGGTATATATTAAATAAATACTTATTAAGCAGTAAATTATCATTAAAGGTATTATTTAAATTTATGATTAGAAATACTAAGTACGTCGTTAGTCTTGCGCCTAATCTCTCTCCAGTCAAACTACCGTCACATCATACCTGACCTAGTCTGAACTGAGAATCGAATCTGAGACGAGAGCTTACTAATCCGTTGGGCTATGTCGGTTACTCTGGTTCTACTGTGGATATCCTCATTTCTTAGTTTATCACGCAGAGAAACCCCGAGCATAGCCCTCTCCATAGCTCGCTGAGCGACCTTGAGCTTTCTCATACGGCCAGCAGTGAAGCACCACATCTCAGATCCTTAAGTTATCACTGGCAACATGCACTGGTTGAACAATTTAGTTTTCAGGTTTTGAGGTATGTCTAACGAGAAGATCTATCGTAGTTTCCCGAACGCTGCCCACCCGAGTTGAATCCGTCGATTGACCTCTCGGTAGAAGTTGGACTCACCTAGTCGGAACATTTGAACCAGGTAAACATGCTCGTCAAAAACTTCGAGCTTAGTGCTCCCAATAACTACCGGCATAGGTGTGATATGTACATTAGTCATGATTTTTGTTTTTTCCCATGTTCAACTTAAGACCTATCCGCCGGGAGACACTATTGAGGTCATTGATCATAGTGCTTAGGTCCTCAGGCGATTCTTCCATAAGAACTATATCGTCGGCAATTCAAAGGTGAGTTATGTACTCGCTATTGATGTTAATACCGCATCCTATCCAGTATAGTAGCTTGAAAACGTCTTCCAATGCAGCAGTGAAGAGTTTCGGGGATATAACGTCACCACCTCTTACATCTATCTGCAGTTGGATAGGTTTCGTAGGCTGATTCAGTACTCGGATAGTCATCGTAGCCCTACTGTACAAATACTTCAGCAATTCAATATACCGAAAGTCAACTTGGCACCGCTGAACGGACTGCTCAAATTTCGCCGGAATCAAAAACTTTCTGGTAGTCCACATACGCAAGTCAAAGTGGCGGATTATAGTCTTCTGTCTTCTGTACAATTTTCTGAACGTGTGTATGTAGTCTATAGTACTAAAGTATTTTCAGACTCCTACTTTTTCAGGAGGCTAGAAGTCGTCAAGTTTGCGTGCGAGACGATTCGTAATGACTCTCGAAAACAGCATGTAGACGCGGCTCAGAAGGAAAATCTGTCTGTAGTTCTTCAATAGAGCGTTGTAACTGTCAAACAATTGTCCATGAACAGATTAAATAGCCACGGTGACGCTACACATCCCTGTCCAACACCTTTTTTGATATTAAACCATTCACTGTATGCCCCGTTTATCCTTACACAAGCACTAGAATCCCTATAAAGAAATGGCAATGCTCGTATGAGGGTACTGCTCACACCGTTCACGGACAATGCTGACCACAATTCATTCCTCACCATTTTATCATAGGCCTTTTCTAGATCTACGAACACGCAGTAGACTTTCTTGTTTTAGCCAAACACTTTTCGGCTAAAGATATATATAATACTAGAGCCCAATCACTTCGTCAATCTTACTTAGCGGTACCATGTAGCGACATCTATGGAAATGTATTAAATAAAGAACGATGTATTTAGCGCGTCAAATTTTCATATCGATATACATCGCAACCGCTTCCGTAGATAGATAATAGATGGCGCTAGAGTAGTCAAGTGAGCTCGGCCACGGTCCTTATTGCTTTGTAAGAGAGATATAAAGCAAGTAAAAAATATATTTTTTTAATACCAACTTAATAAATTATTTATTACCAACTATATAACAATTAAAGTATCTACATTTACTACTACCACTACATTTTACTAAAATTTACTAGAACTTTCATGTGACGTTTGCTAATTAACAGTAGGTACATTATGTCTGTTTAGTGGCAGCTGTAAATAATGTTTATATACGTTTTTGAAATTCAGCCAAATATATCGATTTTACAGGCATAAAAGCCACACTGCAGCTATGTTATGGCTGTAGCATGAATGAGTCGGCTCGATCAGGAAAGGACCTGAAAGGAATACCAGCGTCAAATAGCAGCTTAACACTGCTGTGTTTCGTATGGTGAGTGTAGAGAACCGGTGACCCATTTTACTGGAAAAGAGGCATTCCATCTAATATAATTCTTTAATTAATTAATACTAGCGAGCCGGCCTATAATTGCCTAAATAGTATGTATTAATGTGACCTTAATAGATTTAGATTTCAGATAACCAATGAACTTATTTTAAAGATCGTATAACTTGCGATTGTTGTCACTTGGCTCAGATTAATTTTTGTTATTTGGATAAACATTTGTATGTAAATATATGTATTAGTAATTTCTTATGCTAACGCAAACATAATATATCGAATATTACTGCTTTTACGGATTGTATCGCGTTTAATTCAACTTATTTTTAATTCACAAGTTTAGGTCAACGTAAAGGTAGCTTTTTTCAATACAATATTCTTACTTATTAAATAAGAGTCAGATGTTTGATAGAATAAATTAATACTAAATTAATTTTACCTTAAATATATTTTTATAGGATAGGGTGACAAACGAGCACACAGTCCCCCTGATGGTAAGTGGTTGCTGTGATCCATAGACATCTACATTTATCCTCAATAAAGAATGAAAATGCGGATGCGTCGTTACCTGTGAGGACTAAGATGGAATGCCTCTTTTTTAGTAAAAAGGGTCTCCGGTTCTCTACACTCACCATACGAAACACAGCAGTGTCAAACTGCCATTTTACGCTGGTATTCTGTGAGAGCGTGTTCCTTCCCCGGTCGAGCCGACCCATTCGTGCTACAACTATACTACTATAATAACTGCAGCATGGCTCTACCACGTCAAAAATGTTTGATAAAGCCACTTAAATGTTTGACTTTTAAAACTACTTGTAGTCATTTTATTGTACCCATAAAAATAAAGAATAAAATGGGTTTTACTCTATGCTAAGAATATAAGGGAAGGTAGATTAAAACTACTGTCATTACTACCTCAATATCATAAAAAGTAATGCTTATTGAAGTCGTGCCAAGTCGCACAGAACTTCGTTTGAAAGAACTCATGGTTGTTTAAAACTGCAATTTGAAAGTGTTGATATATTAGTAAAGTATAATAAGCGAAGTTATAATGCCAACATTCATAGTAACGGTTGCAGCCCATCACAAGTCCACTGCTGAGCAAAGGCCTCCCCCAAGGAATGCCACAAAGCACGGTCCCGAGCCACCTGCATCCATCAATTTCTTGCATGAAATGCATGCATAATAGTCCACAGCTGAACAAAGGCCCCTCAAAGATCGTAGGGGAAAATATTTGCCATAGTTGCCCACTTGACAAGAAGGTTGGCAAACACATTTTTTAATTGTTCCTAGGAAGAGACTGCTGCCCATTTTCTGGTTTCACTCTGTCGCCTCTTACGACAAGCATGGGACCACATGAAACTATGTGGGCTACAGGATATTATTACATTCATTTATAAATTTTTTTCTATTGCAAATCACATATGAAGTAATATTATCCTAACACTTAATATTAATATCATTTTTATAAGTGAATCCAGCATGAAAACTAAATATAAATGAAGCAAATGATAATTATTTCCTTCGGTCGCTCCAACGAGCCGTCGAATAAGGTGATCTCTGCAATGAATTCTTTAAGGTGGGCTCGCGGCACGGCGGCATTATTTTTTTTTGGTATTTATGTCAAAATGACATGCCAATCCCATCATACCTTATACTAATTACTGCTAACACAATAACAAAATAAAAATGAATAATTGGGAGTACTAACTAAATTACTAAGCCAAAAATGAAACTTATAATAGATAGAGAAGATAATTATTCCGTCTTTGAAGCAAGCCGGAATAACCCTCTTGACATCTTTGATTTGGGGTTTGATAAAACCATTTGCACTAGATCGACATCCAAAACATTTGCGTTAAATTTTATCAAAACAGCCTGTCTATCTTTTTCATTCTTGACCCACTCCATCAACAAATTGTAAACATCTTCAATTTTTTTTGTATACATCACAATTCGGTGAAGGCTTTTCTCCATTTAAAAAGCGAACTTTGCTGATGGAGTATGATCATAACGAAGCCTTAAGGCTAACTTAACAAAATTTCAGCTGAGATCACAATCATTAAACCAAGTTAATCGATAAGGCTCGCTTTGTATAGTTCTATACCAGATGCTTTCGTTTTAGATTTCTCTTCAAAATAGATTTTCCAATTTTTGTAACATACACTTTTAAATTTTGAGACATATTCAGTCGGATCTAATATAAAATTAATGATGTCATCCTCTACTGCAGCTAGCTTAGATAAGCGATCAGCCTCTTCATTGCCCTTAAGGCCTATATGACCCGGGACCCATTACAATATTAACGAAATATTCCGTTTGTTATAAATATTAATAAAGTTTAAAATATCATAACCTATCGAGCTGCCCTGAAACCAGAGGCACACCGAGCTATATGCTGTAAAGCACTTTTGCTATCGCAAAAAATAACTATTTTATTAATTTTATTTTGAAGTGCATAAATCAAAGCTTGAAAAATTGCAATGAGCTTCAGCGTCATTATTGACACATCAACATTTAACTTAAATTTAGCCCTGTATCCTAAATATTGATCAAAGAAACCAGCTGTTTTTGGTATTTTTCTTCACGGTGCTTCCTATATTGTTTCAGGAATTGTGTAACGATAGAGACACGGGATGCAGATTATTTGAAGGGCTATATGAATATCGTTGCCGACAATGGTTTCAAAGTGCAGTCGTGAAATTAAACGTTGTTAATTTTGGAGCATAGTGATTTTGTCCTGTAAATTAATTTTGATATTGTGATTTCTGCACTTAAGTCATCAACTCTAAAATGTCAGAATTTGTCTTCATTATGAGCCCATCATTCAAAAACCGTGTAGTAATATTGTAAGAATATCCACTACCCCATATCTTCCCTTGGATGTCATAAGAGGTGACAGAGGGAAATTGGGAGATGGGCAGCAGCGTCTTCATAATATTAACTATAATATTAAATAAAAGTGCAGTTGGAAACCCGCCTGCTAAGCATGAAAACTATGACCAAAATCCCCCCCATGAGGCAATTTATAGGATAAACAGTGGTAGAGCCACGCGGCAGCTTTTTCTTTTTCGAGCCGGCCCGAACCGGGGTGGTACCACGACCTCACAGAATATCAGCGTGAAGTAGAGGTTTACCTCTGCATTTCGCTTGGTGAGTACAGGTGGCCGGAGGCCCTTTTTGCTGGAAATGAGGCATTCGATCTTAGTCCTCACGGGTGACAACGCATCTGCATTTTAATTTGTAATAGAGGATAGATGTAGATGTCTATGGGTCGCAGCATCCACTTACCATCAGGTGGACTGTGTGCTCGTTTGTCACCCTTATCCTATAAAAAAGGAAAAAAATATACATTATGAGGAATATATTAGGAGGCTCTTGTCGTAATGGCCATACTCGGCAAACGAGTCGGAATCTACTTTATTTCTGAAAGCGGCATGCTGTAGCACGAATGGGTTGTCTCAGTCGTGGAAAAACCGCGCTTGCACAGAATGCCAACGTGACATAGCAAAATAATGCAGCTCTATTTATGGTGAATGTGAACGTTATTAGATAAATTACTTTAATTTTTCGTACTCTTTTCACTTAAATATTTTATCATATTAGATTTTATTTCGACATATCTATATTTATATTTAGGTATTTACATCTTTTTTCTGTACACCCCCTATATTATAAACATTGTTTGCATCATTGCTTTACGGAAAGGTTGTCTGGAAGACATCGCATTTAGAGTGGGAAGACTGCCTGTTGGATATATGCTTTAAATTGTATTCTACTCATTTTTAGGGTTCCGTATCTCAAAAAGAAGAAACGGAACCCCTATTGGATCACTTTGTTGTCCGTCCGTCTGTCTGTCTGTCTGTCTGTCAAGACCCTTTTTTTAGGAACGCGTGGAGGTATCAAGCTGAAATTCATATCAAATACTCAAGTGTACTATCCCTTGAAGCTGTGAAAAAATCAAACTTCTAAGCCTACAAAGATACAGCTGTTTATGCCGCAAATTTTTGACATTCGCAAGGGAATCAAAACCTACAGGGTACTTCCCGTGAATTCGGAATCTTAAAATTTGGTACGAAGCAACGTATTATAGCACAGATAAATGAAAAATTGTGAAAAGTATAAATTTTTAGTTACATCGTATAATAAAAATATTTTTAATAATTTTAAACTTATATACCTACGGATTTGTTCGGAACCCTCGGTGCGCGAGTTCGACTCGCACTTGGCCGGATTTTTCTCTATTTTCGTGTAACATAAAAATAAATAAATAATATGGAAAATTAGAGATTTTTTCGGTAATTTAGCAGTTGCAGAGCATCTGCACTTTAATTCTTAGTCAAACATGAACATTAACGTGAACTGTGTACACGATTACTTTTCCATGTAAAAATTATTATTTTCTATTTTACTTTGCAAGCGGATTAATTATTATCTCAAATTTTACCTATTTTTCGATTCGATAAGAGATTAAACTTAGTTTGCTAATGAAATTTGAAATTCATAACGAGTGTCTTTTTAAAATATGTAGATTGTAGAGGAGCCATTCTCCCAGAAAATGAGCTTCAACTGCTGCTTAAATGAAAAGATAAATCAAACTTATCTTTCTTGCTAAAAACGTTACCCGAACACTTGAATTTTCTTATGTCATGGAGGCAGTTTGCATACATAAATTGCACTAGCACTGACAGCAAACTCCGAAACAATTATTTGTTTGTAGGCCATGCAAATAGTTCTTTCTTGGGATTCGAACCCACGGCCCTCAACGCTCAACTCAATGCTCAGCCACTGCATTAATTTGGACGCATTTTTTTAAAACAATAAGGGTGACAAACGAGCACACAGTCCACCTTATGGTAAGTGGACGCTCTGGCCCATATACATCGACATTTATCCTCCATTTTAAGTCAAAATTCAGATGCGTTGTCGCCCCTGAGAACTGTGATGAGATGCCTTGTTTCCGGTAAACAGGGTCTCCGGTTCTCTACACTCACCATACGAAATACAGCAGCGTTGAGCTGCTATTTGATGATGGTATTCTGTGAGAGCGTATAGCCATAACATAGCTGCAGCGTGGCTCCACCACGTGAAAAAAAACTGTATCGGCAAATTTTATACAAATATTTATTTAAAACATTGCTTTTAAGCCCGTCGACGGATTAACGCGATCAATCGGAATAACTTATTGGCAATACCATACCGTTTGCACAACGCTCAACCTTTTCGCATCGCCTTCAATGCGACATTCGTCCATTAGCCAAAGCTAATAAAAGTTATCCAATAACGACCATTAATTTTTAATTTTGATTTATGTAATTTCGAAAGTGAATATAAAAATTAAAATTTATTTCTTATATTCTAATAAATTCACTTTCTAAATAAAATAGAAAATTATATTTTTTTACTCACACAAGGAAGTAGCTCGAGTTTTGTCACGATGTGCGATTGTAATATTGAGCGATTGGAATTGGTCCGAACAATTCCTCTGAGCACTGGTAGATAAGATACAATATGCAAACAGATTCAACGTCTCTTCGTAGCGTCAGTGAGTTAAGCCGATTAGAAAGAGCTCTGTCGGCAACGATACAATCTGCTTTGCGCTGGATGCGATCAAATGGAAGGAGCTGACACTGGGAAGCCTCGGCCCTCAGATGGAAACAGTATTCTAAGTGAGGCCGAACCTGCGCCTTGAAACTTGCAGGCGGTGTTTCATCACAAAATACTGTCCCGCTTTGCTGAGCACTAAAAGTTTTCTAGAGGCCAATTTGGCCTTCTCTTTCAAGTGACTACAAAACTGTACGTCATTCTATATATCAACGACGAGGATTCTTATACCGACTGAGTTAATAAGGGGAGTGCCCTGAAACTGAGGAGACACGACAAAAAGGTGCTTTTTATCGGTAAACACACAAACTTGTGTCTTCTGGGGATTGAACTAGACTAGATTTAGTCATCCCCAATCCGAGTCTTTGTTCAACAAAGTCTCGACTTAAGACACAAGTTTGTTCCGGTACTTGGCGACGATTTCCCGAGAAATAATTGCACGGCCGTTATATAAAGCATCACCAGTGCTGTCGTTCGCATATCAATAACTGTTACTGCTTTGCAACATATCATTGATATGCAGAAGAAACAGCGTTGATGATAGCATGCAGGCTTGTGGAACACCAGCGTTAATACATTAATACCTTGATGATCTAATCAGCCAGAAAACTGCTGATATAATTGCACAATCTCTCGGGAAGCCCATAGGTAGGAAGTTTCTAAAGAAGCGTTTTGTACGGAGCACTGTATGAATTGCAGATCACCTGTAGAACACACACACACACTGTGGGATGGTCGGCCGTGTGTTGCCCCCGTCATCGTGAGTCGAGTTGAATGCAAAAAGGGAGCCTAAAACGTTAGCTTTATCTTTTGCGTCGTGGGGCAGTGAGACTTTTTTCCTGTGCAGAAATGGTAGTGGTGGCTTACAGAAATTCCCTTGGACAGCTTTGGGGAGAGATCAGAATGCACGGGTTTCTGAAAGTAACCGAACTTATTCTTCATAATTACTAAATTTGTCATAATTTACGTTTCCTTTAAGATGAAGGATTTTAAACCTTTTGAACTCTTTATTGTAAAGCCAGATATATTCAATAGCTAGATAGGCAGATTTTAACAGGCCTGCTAAGTGCGCTAAGTCCCTGATTCTACCTAATATCTAATAGTCTTTTTTATATTTTAATAAATTAGATTTAATTTTACAAGTTTTATAAAAGGTAAAACGATTTGAATTGAATTGGAATATATGATTTAACCCAGATGTCCACAGAAATTACTTGTTTAATCATACACCTTTTTTTTATTGATAATGAAACCTTAATTGCAAAGAAGTTGCTTAGTGGTGTCATTATTTTTTACACGTTTGCTATAGGTGCGCGATATAAGACATACGTTACAGATATACATAAGAGTAAGTCGTCTAGATAATTTACTGATAGATAACCAAAGCATGGTGACAGTTTGACAACTGTAATTATATGTAATGTAGGTACCTATTCAAATTCATAGTAAAAAATTTATATTTATGCACGTGTGAGTAAACGCACAAAAACAGCGAGAAGATGAACTCATAGTCGTTGCATCGTGAATCTGAATTTTATTAGGAAAAGTTACAATTCGAACATCGTAACGTTAATCCTTGTTAAAATTGGATGGTAACAACGCAAACCGTTGAAAAGTATATCTGTTATTGTAATTACCTTGAGTTTCAGTAGATCTATGTACTGAATCTGGGGGCGATGACGCTGCAGATCGGCGTTGACCGCATTTTAACATTTTCTTCTCATTTTTTTTATTTTCTTCTTTTATTTTTAATTTTTTTTTTGTTGTTTTTTCCAAGTTTTTACATTTCGTTTTCGAAATTTAATATTTAAGCACTATAATTTATATAAAAATTAACATAACGTGTGAAGTGGTATAGCACTAAAATGTGAATGATGAATCGAGCGCAGTGCATAGATGGCGACATTGTATGTGGGACTTGTACCTGTGATATCTCATTTCGAGAAGGAAGCAATAAATCACAATGCCGGCCATAATGCCTGAGATATTCTCTATCAGGCTACCTATTGATTGAAACTAAATAAAAATGTACAAGTACAAAAAGAAGTGCCAAATTAAAATAAATTAAAGTACCTGCGGGTAATAAACCCTGTAGACTAATAAGGCCTAAGTAACGAAAATCGTATTTGTATTAACCGCTCTCTCACAAGGAGATTATAACAGACTCCTATTACACGATAATGTCTCTACAAAATGATTTCTTATATTTATGCGAACACTACACATTTAAATAAAACTAATTTTACTTTATTTATTATTAACTTATTTTATATTCCCGACGTTTCGAGCACTTTCCAGCACCCATGGTCACGGGGGCACTAAAGTGTATGACGTCCTAATGTCATAGTTAACCACGGCTAACTCCAGATTAAAAATTATTAATTTTTGTTCCGATCTACGCAGTATGAAATAACAGTATCACGAAGTCTAGCAGTTGTATGCTTGGGGTTGGGATTTAATTTTATTAATTATGGTATCCCAAGCAGATGGAAGCACCCAGCCATCTTCCTATTCCCGGAGCGTCGATTCTTCATATCAGCTATGTGTTCTTTAACGCGGGTTTTTATGGATCTTCGCAAGTAGGAGTAAGCAGTAAGTAAATGGAGATCAAAAATCACAAAAAATGTGACCACTCCACGAAGTCTTTGTGTCTCGAACTATAAATGTAATTAATTATTTTTCACTTTTTGGCAATAACTGCAACAAATAGGTACCGTATGCTCTCGGAATATTATTTATAGTGCACTTCACAAACTGTCTTTATTTTCCGGTATTTCCTCCAGATGCTATTTTCACACCGAGACATGCGCCATACGGTGACAAACGAGCACACAGTCCACCTGATGGTAAGTAGTTGCTGTGGCCCATAGACATATACATCTATCTTCGTTTGATGCGTTGTCACCCGTGACGACTAAGATGGAAACCCTCTTTTCCAGTAAAAGAGATCTCCGGTTCTCTATGTTCACTGTAAGAAACACAGTAGTGTTAAGCTGCTATTTTTCCCTGGTATTCTGTGAGAGCGTGGTCCTACCTCAGTAGAGCCGACCCATTCGTGCTACAACTATACTACTAATATAGCTGCAGCATGGCTCTATCATGTCGGCACCTTGAGGAGCTAGGCATATTGTCTTCGTTGTTTTCGTCAAAGACCCAAAATCAACTTGTTTATGGACTGCGGCAAATTAAAAACTTGTAATCTGCGGTGTATAAGAGGCATAAATAAACTTTTGGCTAATTTCTTCAACTCGTCCCTTTCACTTTTGGAGCCAATCGAAGCTCCTGAGTTCTTATTTTTGACAATGGGCCAAAGTATTTCCCACGCCTGATTTATTTCAATGTTACATCATCTAAATACTCTTTACTCAATTGCACTGGTAATGAAGTTCTATCTCTTCTCCAAACTGCAGGGGAATGTCATGTAGGTACATCATCAGAATCTGCTTCCTGCTCAATATCGCTGTTTTAGTTATGCACCTATTAATACTCGATTTCTGATACGGTTTCACCTCACTATACTCATGTTGCAATATTTTTTTTCTATGGTGCTATCATTCATTACGAAATTCACGATAATTCAGTGCTTAAACAAAAAAAAACCTTAAAGTTTATCAAAAAAAGAAATTACGTCTGTATGGCGGTAATTAAAAAAAACAATATACGTAGTAGTGAAGAGATGTGAAATCATCCAGCACTAACGAAATGAAATTACGTCTGTATGGCGGTAATTAAAAAAGGCAATATACCTAGTAGTGAAGAGATGTGAAATCATCCAGCACTAACGAAATGAAATTACGTGTGTATGGCGGTAATTAAAAAGAAGGCAATATACCTAGTAGTGAAGAGATGTGAAATCATCCAGCACTAACGAAATGAAATTACGTCTGGTTGGCGGTAATTAAAAAAAATGCAATATACCTAGTAGTGAAGAGATGTGAAATCACCCAGCACTAACGAAATGAAATTACGTCTGTATGGCGGTAATTGAAATAAAGCAATATACCTAGTAGTGAAGAGATGTGAAATCATCCAGCACTAACGAAATGAAATTACGTCTGTATGGCGGTAATTAAAAAAAAAGCAATATACCTAGTAGTGAAGAGATGTGAAATCATCCAGCACTAACGAAATTAAATAACGTGTGTATGGCGGTAATTAAAAAAAAAGCAATATACCTAGTAGTGAAGAGATGTGAAATCACGCAGCACTAACGAAATGAAATTACGTCTGTATGGCGGTAATTGAAATAAAGCAATATACCTAGTAGTGAAGAGATGTGAAATCACCCAGTACTAACGAAATGAAATTACGTCTGTATGGCGGTAATTGAAATAAAGCAATATACCTAGTAGTGAAGAGATGTGAAATCATCCAGCACTAACGTAATGAAATTACGTCTGTATGGCGGTAATTAAAAAAAAGGCAATATACCTAGTAGTGAAGAGATGTGAAATCATCCAGCACTAACGAAATGAAATTACGTCTGTATGGCGGTAATTGAAAAAAAGCAATATACCTAGTAGTGAAGAGATGTGAAATCATCCAGCACTAATGAAATGAAATAACGTCTGTATGGCGGTAATTAAAAAAAGCAATATACCTAGTGGTGAAGAGATGTGAAATCATCCAGCACTAACGAAATGAAATAACGTCTGTATGGCGGTAATTAAAAAAAAACAATATACGTAGTAGTGAAGAGATGTGAAATCATCCAGCACTAACGAAATGAAATTACGTCTGTATGGCGGTAATTTAAAAAAAAGGCAATATACCTAGTAGTGAAGAGATGTGAAATCATCCAGCACTAACGAAATGAAATTACGTCTGTATGGCGGTAATTAAAAAAATGCAATATAATTAGTAGTGAAGAGATGTGAAATCATACAGCACTAACGAAATAAAATTACGTCTGTATGGCGGTAATTAAAAAAAGCGATATACCCAGTAGTGAAGAGATGTGAAATCATCCAGCACTAATGAAATTAAATAACGTGTTTATGGCGGTAATTAAAAAAAAGCAATATACCTAGTAGTGAAGAGATGTGAAATCACCCAACACTAACGAAATGAAATTACGTCTGTATGACGGTAATTAAAAAAAAAGCAATATACCTAGTAGTGAAGAGATGTGAAATCATCCAGCACTAACGAAATGAAATTACGTCTGTATGGCGGTAATTAAAAAAAAGCAATATACTTAGTAGTGAAGAGATGTGAAATCATCCAGCACTAACGAAATGAAATTACGCCTGTATGGCGGTAATTTAAAAAAAAGGCAATATAGCTAGTAGTGAAGAGATGTGAAATCATCCAGCACTAACGAAATGAAATTACGTCTGTATGGCGGTAATTAAAAAAATGCAATATAATTAGTAGTGAAGAGATGTGAAATCATCCAGCACTAACGAAATAAAATTACGTCTGTATGGCGGTAATTAAAAAAAGCAATATACCTAGTAGTGAAGAGATGTGAAATCACCCAACACTAACGAAATGAAATTACGTCTGTATGACGGTAATTAAAAAAAAAGCAATATACCTAGTAGTGAAGAGATGTGAAATCATCCAGCACTAACGAAATGAAATTACGTCTGTATGGCGGTAATTAAAAAAAAGCAATATACTTAGTAGTGAAGAGATGTGAAATCATCCAGCACTAACGAAATAAAATTACGTCTGTATGGCGGTAATTAAAAAAAAGCAATATACCTACTAGTGAAGAGATGTGAAATCGTGCAGCACTAACGAAAAAAATTGAAGATTTGAGTATCCCCATATATTCGTATCTACTAATGTGTTTTTAATAGTAGTGGTGCGGTAATTTTGGTACTGCTGAATTAAAAATTATCGGCCGGTACTAATAAAAAAAGAGGATGGTGTTTCTTTCTCAGTTCAATGGAGCAAAATTAATTAGGTATTATTAATGAGAGTGATTTGTTTAAATTAAATTACTTTATTAGGCCTGACAATCTGAGGGTGGCCTACGTTCAGCAGTGGATTCGTATTCGAGTGTAGTTAAAAAAAGCACTTACTGCTTCAACTGGAAATACATATTTGAAATAAAACAATATTTAATAAATATATATTTAATATGCTACTATAATATCATCAAATATTATATAATTACATTGTTACTTATTTAATAATATCTTTAAATAAGTTAAAATAAATATATAAAACTTGCATAGGTTTAAATTATTGTAAATTAAACAATAGATATAAAAACTATAATAGTACACACCTAGTACTATTTATTATTAGTTAGTAATATCCTGGGTATATTATTAGAATATGAAAAAAAGGGTAAAATAAATTAATAAAATTTGGAAAATCCAAAGTGCACACCTTGAAAGCTCATGTATCTTATGTTTGAATAATTAATTTACTTTTATCAATCACCGAAATACATTTTTCTTTAAAAGCTACAAAAAATGTTTCTGTTTAATTAAAACGATTTTTTTGACTGCTTGATACCGGTGATTCTTATTTTGTTATCGAGAAAAAATTGTCAATAAAAAAAAGAATATAAATTAACGGGACGGTTTACAAAAGTGACATTCAAAAGGCTTCCGATGGATTAAAATCTAAATAATAAGAATATCAAATTAAAAAAAATCAAAGTGATAAAATCACTTTTTCAAAAGATATTTCACATGCATACCTACCAACTGATGCCCAAGCGAAATATTTTTCAATTTACTTTTTTAATAATAATCGAAATAAATATCCTTATAACTACGTCAGAAGTATTCACTGAAATATCCCCTTGCTATTGGTGTACTTTTTATTATATAAGCGCAATATAAAGCTGGTGGAAGTGATTTAGGTTGTGATCGCGATTTTGATTTGATGACAATAGAGCACTACATTTCCTATTCGCATTCGATGTGTGAAATGAAACAAAATCAATATTTAATTACATAAATTATAACTAACTGCATATCGCCCAACTATGTCAAAGTTAAACCTTTAATTGTGAGAGGGATCAGGCTTTTGTCGGCTTGCGTTGGAAGAAATGGGAGCGAGGCTTAAAAATATTTTCATTTGCTTCAATCCCTACGCCAGCGAAAAGTTTTATTACGTATCGGTGTATAGCGCTATAGGATATTTAATATAACATCACCGGCGCATCAGTCTAACCAACCACCGATATCAATGTCTATAACATCGTGAAACAGAAATTAGATTTTTATTTCGCACCTAAGCAAACCTGTATTATGAACGACATTTGTTTCGCTTATTTAAGCAACAACAAGTTGAGAAGTTCAAAAAGTTTTTATTAAGACTGTTATGAAAACGCGAAATGAAAGTTAACCGCTGAAGCGGATAGGAGGCATAATAAATCAAAGAATCGGAAAATGCTCAACATCTGAACTGAAAAAGAAGATACTAACTAAGGGTGATGGCGTTACCCTAACTAAAATTATATCAGCCCTTGAAACAGTGAAGAGGACAGTTAAATGGGAACATAAAACAAACACTCAAATAAAATAGATGCCCACATATCCAACCCTGAATGCAGCAAGTGGGAAGTTGAAAACATAAATCTGACAGTTTTCTTGCCCAGCAAGAAACAATATACCTAATTTGGCAAAAAGACTGATCCCGATAAGATTTGGGTAGTTAAGAATTTTAAGTACCCAAAAAGATTAAGCAACTAAGGGCCTTTTTAGGACTTTGCAATTTTGATAGATGTTACATTCCAAATTATAATGGGAGTATAATTTGGAATGAATATTATATATTAATTTATAATGCCTCTCTGAGAACTGCATAAAAAGGGGCATATGTTCAAATGGAGCGAAAAAAAAAATATAAAACAAACATTTATTAATACAATACAATCACATCATCCGGATTTTAATAAACCATATTATTTACAAACAGATTGTTCCGGTGTAGGTATGGCCGGAATACTAAGTATATCAGATTGGGGATGTTCCGATACCACCAAAACATAGATACCTACTCATATGAGTGACACTTTAATCGTTTTGTTATTTTGTTGTGTTCGTCATTTGAGTACTCCCAAAAGTATCGATACTTACTCATATCGATACTTCTTTTTACAAGTTCAAAAAAATGTGAAATAGTTCAAATAGTCTAGTTAAATACACAAAATAGGTACTATAATTTATATTCTTTATAATAAACAATACACTTATGAACGATATGTTCGTTTCATTTTCTTACCCAGAAAAAAATCAATTTGGGAATAGTTTCTCAAAAAACAGAAATTGGTCTAAATATTTGGATTGCCGACATAGCGTATCGACGACGGAAAGATGCGTTCAAAATTGGTGCATGATTCGATTAGATACAGATTATTTTCCCTCGATACCGAGTAGGTATCGAAAACACTTATTTGATACTAAAGTTGCTTGATTTCGAGGAAAAGGTATCTAGTAATTACTTGAATTTATTTGTATCCCTGTACCAGATAGATGACAAAAATGAATGATAAACTAAAACGGTACACTTTGAAAAATGAAATATATTATATTACAAAACGAATTTAAAATAGATAATTTATGAAGCCCAAAACAATCATGACAGATAATGAAAGAAATGTTATAAGTAACTAATTAGTACCCTGCGCGTCGTTGCCACAGAAGAAATAATTGTGGAAATATCGTTTTAAATTTGAAAAAGTTATATTGTTCAATTAGGAAATTAGGAATTAGAAATTATTTATTGAAATTGAATGATATATAGCTTTCAAATAAATTTGCCCATACGATACGCGCCACCTACTGAAAGTTAATTGAACTATGCCTTAAACTTTCACGCTGTTGCAAGCAATAAATTGCCAGGTTTTTCCGCAAATCTCAAAATTAACGGTATGGCACCGCGCAAGATACGAAAAAACAAAAACTAACTTTTATATAAGTAACCATTAGAAACAACGAAAAATAAATTAAATATAAAGCCAATAAATACCACATTAAGAAATCCTAGACTAAATACAACAGAGCCAGTAAATAAAAAGTTGAGTAGATTATACAGAACACTTACTTATACTAATCACGAAGATTGGACAATTAATATTGCAAAAAAAAAGGTGTATAATAATTCATATCAAAATAGTGCCGGTTTTACATCTTGTAAGATACTTTATAGTGATTCAAATGAAATATCTTTTGACAAAGCAATTTCTAATAGTAAAAACATACATAAATGGTCACTACCATGCTGTTTCTAAATGTTTTCATAACAGTTGTATAAATATTATATTATAAGTTATACTATAAAAAAAGTCCCGCTGGGTTTCTTGCTGGTTCTTCCCAGGACAGAGGTTTTTTCGAACCAGTGGTAAAAGTAAAAAATATACTTTTAAATAAAATAATTCTATTCTTTTCTATTCATAAACTCTAACAACTTAGACAACTAGTACGTAAAAATTTAAAAGAGACAAGTCGCATAAGAAACATAAATTTGATAAGCAAAATAGAATAATGAAATATCACATTGGCAACCTAGTAAATACTTCAAGATCTAGTAGATCAGAAGCAGATAACAAAGTCATGAGCAAGCTTAATTTGGCGTACCATGTACGATGACAAGTGGCCGTCATTAACGAACGTAGCAAGTAGACAAGAAAATTCTAAAACAAGAGACAAGGGACAAGAAAAACAACGAACAAGGGAAAATAAAAGAAGACCCAAAGATAAAGGCAAAATTTATTAAAATTAAAAGATTAAAAATTTAACACACGATAATAAATTAACAGCTGAGGTCGATCCAACCCCACACATACAGAAATAGTACAAAAAATATGAAGCAAACTTTAGAAATGATTCCATAGGGAAAGACTATCGAAGAAATGTATTAATCTGAAAAGAGCAAAAGGACAATGGAAGGTCTGTGGTGATATTATTAAGCACAAATGATCCTAAAGACAAAACTGGTTATGAAGAATTGATATCAGGTTTTAAATTATGTTGCCTAAGAGTGATAGTAAAAAAATATATATTTAATCAGTCTCTTTACGCAAATAATACAAAAGCTACTAATTAATTAATGGTAGTTAAGAATATTATTGCTCAATAAGAATATTATTGCTTGAATATTATGCTCCTCAATTAATTAATATGTATTATTTCAATTATGTACTTTTTAAATTAGTTTAAAAGGAAATGATGTGGTGTTCTGGAACTAAATAAATGAATCAACGCGGCGGTGACAGCGCCCTCTCGCAATCACTTCTACGCGGATCGCCAGTGCGTGCGGACGTTGTATACCAGTCGTCTCGATTTCTATATATTAATTGTTTTATTGGTGCTCCTTCGATTGTACATTCACATGTGAACAGCACAAATCTAGAGAACTGGAGACACATTTTACTTAGAACAATCTATATCGTCTTAGTCTTCAGAGGTGTCTCCATTTTGATTCTTAATCAAGGTTAGATACCTATATCTATATATAAGTATATATATATATATATATATATATATATATATATATATATATATATATATATATATATATATATAAGTGAGTGTTGTAGTCTACCGGCTACAACATTCACTTACCTTCATAGACGTGGTCAAAATGTATATAATTATATCCATATTATAAACACGTACACGTATAATCTTATCAATAAAATAATAAATAAAGTAAGAATTACCTAAAAATACATATTGTACATTAAATAAAGAACACAATCCAAATATTTAAATATTAATAATAAAAATCCATAATATTTATATTAAGGATTATATAGGTACATCAGCATTATCACGATAATCATTACAGCTCTTTACAATCTTACTGCTAAATTCTATATATAAATATAAGAGACGCTGATATGAATTAAGCGCATAAAACATAAAATGGAAAATATCCTATCATTAAATAATACTGTTTTTATGAGATTTCGCGTTTCTTTAACGTGTTTTAAATTCCCGACGTTTTAAGTGCTTTGTTGAAATTGAAGTGTTTTATGTCTTGAATAAAACTGTTTTTTACAGATTTTATCGCGTTTATTTTATTATTTTTATTCCCGACGTTTTGAGTGCTTTACAGCAACCCATGGTACCGGGGGTACTGAGATGTTTGACGTCCCGATGTCACAGTTTATGCATAGGCTCATCAGTAATATAATAGTAAATTGGGTTAAAAAGTTATAAAAAATAATTCGTAAGACATAACACCGGGCTTCAATTTGGTGCGATCCTGACACACCTCTATCGCCTCTTTTACATCTATATCTACGCATACACGCTCGTCAATTAAAGGATACTCCTAATCTGGCCCATTTTCAATGTGTTTCCAAAGGGCGCCCTGTCCCGACTCTGCCGTTCACTTCTGAAACATAAATTTGCTTTGTAACTCTATGTTCGTTTGTCTGGGGGCACGGCAGTGCCCCCGCCAAGTCGAGCCAAACAGCGGTACGGCCGTACCATCCTTTTCTCAAAGCAGTTCAGGCCATTTCCGAAACCCTATAGCTTCGTTATGGATAAATCTAGAGGCCTGAATTTTTACTAACCAAGTAGGCATTGTATAAACTTAGTATATTTCAAATATTATTAAATCTAATCAAGTAGTTTAGGAATTATAACTAGTCAAAAGTTCTTAATTTTGTCACTCACTAACTGATCAAACCTCTGAGGCACTTCTAGCAGACATAGAAACGTCAAATTTGGAATACAATTATTGTTTAACCCTCCGATGAGTGAGAAGGTCCCTAGGGACCTTTTTGCCTTTTCAAACTGAAATTACTCCTACTTCGGCCACTACAACCCCCCCCCCCCCCCAGTTACTCCTCAAAGTTTCTCTGTATTGCAAAAGTATTTTGTTTCGCATCTTCTGGAAAAAAAATCAAGCCGATCGGATCATTACTTTAGAGAGTTATTGGGGTTTTAGTGAGAATAGGACGTGGACGTGTGAATAGGTCCATATGGACCTTGTACTGAATTTCACTAATAAATGCATGTTTTTGGGCATCATTATAATTTAAATAAAACTAATATTACGGATTTTATCGCGTATATTAACTTATTTTACATTCCCGACGTTTCAAGCACTTTACAGCACCCATGGTCACGGGGGGGACTGAGGTGTATGACGTCCCAATGTCACAGTCAACCACGGCTACCTCCAGACCAAAAATCATTAATTTTTGTTCTCATCTACGCAGGGATGATGATAAAAACAAAAAAATCTAAGAAAAAATTCTAAGAACAAAAATACTAAGAACAAAAAATACTAAGAACAAAATACTAAGAACAAAAAATTCTAAGAACTGGTTTATTGCTAGTATTAGAATATTGTGCCTTTCCTTGAAAGCAATAAAGTCCATGTCTTCGAATTTTTCTTAGAATTTTTTGTTTTTATCATCATCCTTAATGTCTTTGAGTTTAGGTCTTTGTGTTCAGAACAAGTAAATTATATGTTGAAACAATAAAAAAATTATAATGATGATGAAGTCATCCTTAAATGTCTTTGAGTTCAGGTAGACGTACGAAAGAGTATTAAAGAAGTTGCAGTTTCGTAAACCAAATCAGTCAAAGTTTAGACAGCGAAGAGTAAAATCGTGTGTGATAGAAACAAAAATATAAATCTAAGAAAAAATTCTAAGAACAAAAATACTAAGAACAAAAATACTAAGAACAAAAAATACTAAGAACAAAATACTAAGAACAAAAAATTCTAAGAACTGGTTTATTGCTAGTATTAGAATATTGTGCCTTTCCTTGAAAGCAATAAAGTCCATGTCTTCGAATTTTTCTTAGAATTTTTTGTTTTTATCATCATCCTTAATGTCTTTGAGTTTAGGTCTTTGTGTTCAGAACAAGTAAATTATATGTTGAAACAATAAAAAAATTATAATGATGATGAAGTCATCCTTAAATGTCTTTGAGTTCAGGTAGACGTACGAAAGAGTATTAAAGAAGTTGTAGTTTCGTAAACCAAATCAGTCAAAGTTTAGACAGCGAAGAGTAAAATCGTGTGTGATAGAAACAAAAATATAAATATGGCAGATGCAAGTAATTTGGACGTTGCTGAAATTGTTGTACGCCGTAGTACACGTTACTAGCAAATTATTGCGGATGAAAGGCGTGCGGCTGATAGTACATTTGCTGATTTTATGTACGAAGACATGGATGAAGAAATTGATATTGCTGCAATTGATAATTATGAAGTTGAGGATAATGAAGATCGCACATACAAACCTGCTGAAGAGTCAGTTGCCGAAACCGAAGGATACGTCGAGCTAAATGAAGATACTGATGACGACGATGATGAAGAGGAAGAAAATGATGGACAGAAAACGAATGAAAGTTACTATATTGGTAAAGATGGCACCCAATGGAGTAAAAAAGCACCACCAACATCACACACTCGTAATCATAACGTGGTCGACTTCACAAGAAAGAAACCAGGACCAACAGGAAATATACACGACCCCTATACAATAATGCGTTCAATCATGACAGAGGAAATAATACACTTAGTGCTACGTGAAACAAATCGTAAAGGCAGGGAGGTTACAGCTGCATGGAATTTGGCGAATCCCACGAAGAAAAAGGAGTGGAAGACAGTGACAGTGAAAGAGTTTGACGCCTTTGTAGCTATTCTTTTATATGCTGGACTCACAAGATCAAACCATTAACCAGCTATGGAATTATGGGGCGCGACGCGTTGCCCAATATACAAAGCTGCGTTGTCGTACGATCGCTTAATGTGTATAAAGCAATTTATTCGATTCGACAATGGAAATACTCGACAACAGTGACTCATCAACAGCAAAACTGCAGCTATTGACGATATTTGGCAAATGTTGCAACATAACTTGGCAGCTGCTTACACTCCTCATGAAGCAATAACAGTTGATGAGCAGTTGTTCCCTTACAGAGGCCGCACCCGCTTCACACAATATATTCCGTCAAAGCCAGCTAAGTATGGTTTGAAAGTATGGTGGTTATGAGACTCACAGAGTTATTATCCTGTGAATGGAATGATATATTCTGGAAAACTGCCAAACCAACAACGGGAGATAAACCAAGGGCAGAACGTAGTGCTGGATCTTGTGGAAAAATATTTAGATGCTGGCCGTACTATATACGCGGATAATTTCTTTACCACTCTTGACTTGGCGCGTATTTTGTTGAGGAGGAAGACCGCATATGTTGGTACAGTGCGCTACAACAAAACATAAATTCCACAGGAGTTCAAGAAGAACCCGAAGCGCACCATCAATAGTACATTATTTGGGTTCAACAAAGGGGATAGCATTATAAGAGCATAACGTGCCGAAAAAAAAATAAAGTGGTGAACGTGCTCTCCACAATGCACTACACCTGCCTCGTTGACGAGCAAACCAAGAAGCGGAAGCCCTATGCCATATTAGATTACAACGCCAACAAATGCGGCGTTGATACCATGGATCAAATGCTAGGCACTTACAGCTGCAAAAGAGTAACACAACGATGGCCGTTGGCTATGTTTTATAATATGCTGGACGTCGCTGCATTGGCTACTTTTACGTTTTACAACGAAATAAAGCCTATAAAAAGGAGTGACAGACGGCGGTGGTTCTTGTTACTGCTAACGAAACAATGGGCCACACCAAATATCGAAGAACGTGCCCTGAACAACCATATAACCTCATATCCAAGGATACGCAATGCGATGGAAGCATTCGATGTCAGGGTAAGAAAAACATCTTCAAATTCAAGAATAGAATATATATTTACTTGTTTTTTATTTTTCTTTTCATTTCAGGTATTACCAAGAACGATGAAAGGCAATGCACCGTCGTTTGCGGCTAGGTCAAGTAGACCGTCATGTCGCCTTTGCCGTTCTGAGTACGGGCGGCAGCGGAAAACGCGGGCATACTGCTTCGTCTGCGGCAACGCTGTTTGCGGAGAACATTACACAGTTTTACATCGCTGCAACACTTGCGCACAGGGCGGGGGACAAGAAGTACACGCTCAACAACAATATTTTTTAAACTTTTTTATAATAGTCTTAAGAAAATTCAAGCAAAAAAAAAGTTAAAAAAAATTAAAAAAAATATTTTTGTATGTAGAATTTCATTATAAACAATAAAAACAAAAAAAATCAAAAAAATATTTTATATGAAAAAAACATGATTTACAAAAAAGGTCCGTAGGGACCTTTTCACACGGCCGTGAAGTTCAGAACTGTCACTCATCGGAGGGTTAATATATAAATCAAGGAAAAATTAAAATATTTTAAAATTTCGGTACAGTTTTTGAGATAAACCAACTGCATAAATAACTTCGTAATTCCATATAAACATATAGTATCACAAAATTACATTTGCAGTGAATAAAGCAGTGCACCTATATATGTATAATGGAATAAAAGGTGTAAATAGCTACCTAGATATAACTATCTACAAAAACAAATAAGATGCCATAAAAAACATAACTTGTAAAAAAGCCAAGTCTCGCATTTCAGTTCTTCTACCGTAAAAAGTTGTGATATCTATGTAATACCAAGTCGGTTAATTTATTCAGTCCATAGATTGATAAATAGATTGACTTGTCAATCGCACTAAACAATCTAATTTAATATAATATTATAAGAAACTATTCTCAAAATGATTTAAATAAAATAATGTTACTCGTATTAGAATAGAATTTACTCTGAAGCACAAACTATATTAGAAACACCACGCGCTCTGAAGCAAATACGGACCCATCTCACAATGGCCGCGCCATAGCCTCGGGCTGTGACAGCTTAGTTCTATTCTACGCCACTTGGCGCTACCATCAATATTTCTTATTTTTCTTTTATTATTTTACTCTCAATCCTAACACGGCCTTTCCTGACAATTCACACGTCCCCGTGTGAAGCCTAGAGTCTCGGCCTTTTCTGACCATGAAATACAGACTAAATTTTTGCAGAAATTAAGACATCGTCCCAATCAGATTTTAGTATACAACGCTTCCTACTAGAGCTTTACACACGCACACTATACAAATCGCACTATACAGATCCCACTATACACAGAAGACACAGGGCACCCAGCTAAACGCACTCCAGCAAGCGGTTCCGGTACGTTCAGCACTCGCGGCAGCGAGCTGTCTCGGCGCACTCGCACTAGCGAGCTGTCTCGGCGCACTCGCACTAGCGAACTGTCTCGGCGCACTCGCACTAGCGAGCTGTCTCGGCGCACTTGCACTAGCGAGCTGTCTCGGCGCACTTGCACTAGCGAACTGTCTCGGCGCACTCGCACTAGCGAGCTGTCTCGGCGCACTCGCACTAGCGAGCTTTCTCGGCGCACTCGCACTAGCGAGCTGTCTCGGCTTCAATACTGTAGGGATAGGCACCAAGTTTGCATACCCCTCAGTGGCTGTTAACATAGGCACACAGTTAGCGTGTCACGCAGACTTCAACACTGTAGGCATAGGCATCAAGTTTGAATACCTCTCAGTGGCTGTTGACATACAAAATTAGCGTTAATTAGTACCTGAAACCTTTTCATATTGGATTTTACTCAAAGTAGTTTTAATGTAAAATTTTAAGTACACAACAGTCCAAGCAAAAGACTACGTTAGATGCACCAGCGTGCACTCAAGCCCATCCAACACTTGTTTCACAAAATAGATAACCAAAGTAATTTAAGATATAAATAATAGGAATAGATGTAAAAAGTTCCAGGTGCATGAAACAAATAAATAATCTGCTTTGCAATATAAAAATTTAAAATTTGTAAAAGATAACTTTATTGCAAACCATAGAATTCCGGACTTCTATATTTCACCACATATAGTCATAAGAAACGGCAGCTGCCACACGTAGAACGGTAAGGGCCACATGACATAGTGGAAACAGAGCACATGCCATAAATCGTAGGCATAAGCCTAGGTTAGCTGCCATAGTTAGCTGCCATGAGGCAAGCGCACGTGGCTAAGAGAACACAGCACATGCCATAGGTAGCAGTCATGAGGCAAGTGCAATTGGCCAAAACAACAGCACAGGGCGTGCTGCACTCGCACGGCGAGCTGTCGCGCCGCACCAGCGCCAGCGAGACGCTACACCACGTCACGTACTCGAAGCGTTAACGGGAGCAGCACCAGAGATCTCACAGGCATCGTCGGGGTTGTAGTAATCGTAATCTGCGTGAAAAAGAAGTTGATAATTATCAAGACAACATACACCGTTGCCTATTCTCTCATCCATCACGCATACAAGGCCCTCAAACAGAAATACGCTCTCATACTGCAGACTACAATAAAGAACTTCGCTTTCACAAGTATGCATACATCTCCATACGAAGTATCTCATACATACTCGCACTTGAACTTGCAAGTTCCCACGTTAAAGACGTGAACCAGGACAGCGCCTGTCAGGACAGCGCCTGATGCATGTTCAGAAAACACGACTTCCGCGCACACAGCGCATCGCACACAGCGACCCAGGACAACGCCTGCCAGGACAGTGCCTGATGCATATTAAAAAAAACACGACTTCCGCGCACACTGCGCTCGCGCACACGGCGCCACGCTCACAGCGCCTCAGGTCAGCGCCTGATGCATGTTCACAGAACACGACTTCAGCGCACACAGCGCCCCAGGACAGTGCTTGCCAGGACAGCGCCTGATGAATGTTCACAAAACATGTCTTCCGCGTACACAGCGCCGCGCACACATCACCACAGGACAGCACGATGTACAGCATACACGCGTTCCGCGACTGCGCCCTGTGTGCTCTGTGATTTCACCCGCCACGCGTGCAGCACACGCATCCGTCCAAACCAGGCCATGATACAACTGGACCCAGCAGTCCAGCTCCAACGAGCAAGGCACACACGCCTCACACTCTCGCACATGTAATCACATCACACGTGCTACTGTAACACACAAAAGAAAGCGTATTAAAAAGATTCAGTCAGAATACACTTTCAAAGAAAATGCAGCACCACTCTCGGAACACCATTTGTATTTCCAGGGAACCATATACTGAGCTGCGGCCTGTGTAGTCTTGCATGTAGCTCCAGATAATAGCTTGAGCTCGTACTGATCACTTGATAACATTTAGTTATTCGGTGTGGACCCTTTTGCATCCCCTGTCGATTCAAAAGGATGCTCAGGTAAACGCATTCGATTTTCCAACAAAACACCTGATTCAATGCTTGTCTTGCCTTTACATAAATTTAAAATACAGAAATATTTAAATAAATGTTACTCATCCCAGGATCAAGTCCATCCCGCCATAAGATCGGCCAAGAAACAGCAGTTTGCAGCAGTTAGTAGCGGTGTAGCCTCAACCTTACCGAAGCTCGGCCTTGACCATGTCCAATTAGCCTTCTCCCATTTGGAGTAAACTGTAACACTTATCATCACATTAGAATACAAACAGGCTATTTATGTTTTCAATTCATAGCACGTTAAAGTTAATTCTTTATTTGATACATCGCTTAAACAATTTGAACTTTAAAATGTATGGGCTAAATTATTTCGTGGGCTACGTATTTTTTTTCATATCACTCCACATTACGTATATCGTATTTCGCATGAACTATCAATTATAATATAACTAGAACAAGTTAAGTTTTCACTGGATGCAACTATAACTCACTTAGTTAACACCTCTTTCCAATATTTCTTTCAACATTTGTTAACATATTTGGGTACGCTAAGGAGTAACAAAAGTATTTTCGGGTACTTCTATATAAATCAAACAAAAAAAAATAACTTTTTGCTCAAAATATTCGATTTAAAGCTGTTACTTTACACTTTTGTGGTCCTACATCTATGTAGTTAATAAGACAGCAAATTTAATTACGACAACATAAAAACAAAGTTATCAATGCGAAGCGCATTATAGTTTTTCAAGAACGTAATAAAAATTAAACAAACGGATTTAACTTTTGGCTTAAAACATTTCACTTGTATACTTTCACTCTACACGTTAGCGATTCGTCATTGTCGTAAATACGACTACAAACTTTATTTAATTCTGATTTCCCAAACATAAAAACAAGACGCGAGGCACGTCATATTCTTTCACCAACGTAATAACCCTCACAATATTCAAAGTTTATACGTGGACAGTAACAAGGACTTTATCCCACTTCTGATATTAGAAACTATTCTCAAAATGATTTAAATAAAATAATGTTACTCGTATTAGAATAGAATTTACTCTGAAGCACAAACTATATTAGAAACACTACGCGCTCTGAAGCAAACACGGACCCATCTCACAATGGCCGCGCCATAGCCTCGGGCTGTGACAGCTTAGTTCTATTCTACGCCACTTGGCGCTACCATCAATATTTCTTATTTTTCTTTTATTATTTTACTCTCAATCCTAACAATATGTATTACTTGTGAGATACATTGTGTTTTCATGCGACTGCCAAGTCAATCTATGTATCAATCTATGGAATGAATAAATTAACCGACTTGGTATTACATAGATATCACAACTTTTTACGGTAGAAGAACTGAGTTGCGAGACTTGGCTTTTTTTACAAGTTATGTTTTTGATGTCATTCTTTTTACATGACCAAACCACCGAAGGATTCCTTTTTTAATCTTTGTTACAACGTCATCTTGCAAACAACTTTTAACGGTGGTAGAGCCACGCAGCAGATTTTGCTGTTGCACGTATGGGCCGGCTCGAGTCGGGTTAGAACCAAAACCTCACAGAATACCGGCGTGAAGTGGAAGCTCTGCTTCTGCGTTTCGTCTGGTGAGTGCGGGTGACCGAAGGCCCAATTCCCCCCCCCCCCCCCTCCATCAACATGGTAGCAAATTTAAATCATAGACTACAGCAGGAGGGTACGAGCACCCCTGGAGGATCCCTCGCTGAGCATCCACGACCATGCTATTCCAATCATGAGCGTAGGTGCTCAGGCTGCCGCGCGTATTTTAGGGGAGGGGGGCAAAATTCCGCTCAACACAATAACTGCTCTAGGCAAACTAAGCAACAAGACCAAGGGGACCCCTGCCACGCTATCCGAGAATTTCTTCAACATCAGGGGAATTCACTCGAACCTAAACGCCGTCCACTACCATCTCGAGACGGCGAAGCCGGCCTTGCTCTTTCTGACCGAGACGCAGGTATCCTCTCCGGCTGAAACTTCGTATCTCTCTTACCCGGGATACAAATTGGAGCACTCCTTTGTGCCTTGGGCTGGAGTTTGCGTATACGTCGGAGAGGACATCTGTTCTCGACGCCTCGGTAATCTTGAAGGTTCGGACCTGTCCATCCTTTAGCTACGCATAGATAGTGACGATCATGCGCGCGTCTACGGGTGCCTCTATTGATCCCATTGCGGAAATGCCGAAACAGACCGACTCATCGACCAAGCCAAATGGCTACAGATTCATTGCTACAAAGGGTCCCATCTGCAGACATCGTGATTCTTGGCAATTTTAACGCCCACTACGCCGAATGTCTCGGTTCACGTTTAACCGATCATGCGGGACGATTTGTTTATGACTTTGCCTTGGCATATGGTATGGTACACAACTGGTTACTTCGCCTATGCGGATTCCAGATGTGGAGTATCATACACCTTCCCTGTTGGACCTTCTGCTGACTTTTCATCCGGACGGATATCAGGTTTCTGTCTATGCCCTCTTTCTTGGCTCTTCGGAGCATTGTCTGATCCGGAGTGTGGTGCAACTCACGCTCACCTCGTGGTTACGTTCTGCAGGTTGCCGCCGTGTTTGGCATTACAGGTCGGCGGATTGGAAAGAAATGCGGTCTTTCTTTGCGTCCTACACATGGGGGCGGGATTGCTTCTCGCCAAATGATCCCAGCGCTGTTGCTGACTCTGTCAATGATGTGGTACTACAGGGAATGGAAATATTTATTCCATCATCTGTGGTACCCATCGGAGGCAGATCTCAGCCTTAGTTTGGTCGCTCCTGTAAGAATGCATTACGTAGTAATCAGGAGTGCTATCGGGCCTGGGCTAAAGCTTCGGCGGCTCGGGATGTAAACACCAGCATGCTTAAAAAGAAGTATAACTTCGCCTCCAGGTCCTTCAAAAGAGTTATTGCCAAGGCAAAGTCAGAGCACATAGGCAAAATTGGCACAAAACTAGTTCGCTTTCCTTCGGGAACCCGTGCATTCTGGTCTCTCACCAAGGATGTCCAAGGAAATTTCTGAAATCCATTACTATCATCTCTGCACAGGGAGGACGACTCGCTGGCCCACGCCGCAAAAGAGAAAGCCTAGCTTTTAGGCTCCATTTTGCATCCAACTCGACTCTAATACGGATGGATGACGGATAATGACGGAGGAACACACCGCCGACCATCCCGTGGTGTGAGTGCTCCATGGCGGATATGCGCTTCTCACAGCGATCGGTCCGCAAAGCACTCCTCTCTCTGTCACAAGTCGAGTGGACCTGACGGAATCCCCCTTGTGCTGAGGACGTGTGCTCCGGAGTTGGTTTCGGTTCTAACGCGTCTTTCCAGTACTCCTACTTTCATTGCGTAGTCCTGAAATCATGGAAGACAGCTTTTGTCCACCCGATCCCTAAAAAAGGCGACCGCTCAGACCCGTCCAACTATAGGCCTATCGCGATCACCTCCTTGTTCTTCAAGATAATGGAATCCATTATCAACTGCCAGCTCATCCGGTACCTTGAGGATTACCAGCTGATTAGTGACCGCCAATACGGTTTTCGTCGGGGTCGATCAGCTGGTGATTTTCTGGTCTACTTGACTCATAGATGGGCGGAGCAGTAGAGTCTAAGGGGGAGGCATTGGCCGTTAGTTTGGACATTGCGAAGGCCTTCGAACGGGTTTGGCACAAAGCGCTTCTTTCGAAGCTCACTTCCTATGGCCTTCCCGAGAAATTGTGCATTTGGATCACCAGCTTCCTTGCAGATCGGAGCATCAAGGTTGTTGCAGACGAAGCATGCACCGACTATAAGCCTATTAACGCTGGAGTTTCCCAAGGCTGTGTGTTATAACCAATGCTGTTTCTTCTGCATATCAATGATATGTTGCAAACTGCTGTGCGCACCACAGCATTGGTGATGCTCTATACACCGGCCGTGCCAATAATTATCGGAAAAACGTCGCCGAGTACCAGAACAAAGTTGTGTCTGAAGTCGAGTCTTTGCTGAACGAAGTCTCGGATAGGGGGCGACTAAATCTAGTCCAGTTTTATCCTCAGACGACAAAAATTTACGCGTTTATCGTTAAAAAGAACCCCTTTGTCATATCTTCTCAGTTTCAAGGCACTTCCCTTGTTGTCTCAGCCAGTGTCGGAATCTGCGGCGTCGACATATCAAGTGACGTGCAGTTTCGTGGTCACTTGGAAGAGAAGGCCAAATTGGCCTCTAAAAGGCGTACTCAGCAGAGCGGGGCAGTATTTAATACTGGAATAACATTGTGTGCAGGTTCGGCCTCACATGGAATACTGTTTCGATCTCTGGGCTGGGGCTCCCCAGTGCCAGCTCCTTCCACTTGACCGCATCCAGCGCAGAGCGGCTCGAATCGTCGACGACCGAGTCCTTTCCGATCGGATCGATTCATTGGCAATGCGAAGAGATGTAGCATCCCTTTGCATTTTCTTTCGCATCTACCACGGGAAGTGCTCTGAGGAATTGTTCGGATTAATCTCATCTGCCAAATTTCATGAAGGCACATCGCGGCAGAACTCCCGATACCATCCACATCATCTGGATGATTGGTGGTCCACCACTGTGCGATTTAGAAGATGTTTTCTTCCTCGCACTACTTCCTTGTGGAATAGTTTACCACCAGCGATTTTTCTGGACCGATACGACTTAGCGACATTCAAGAAAAGAACCTACTCTTTTTAAACGGCCGGCAACGCATCTGCATGGTAGTCACTTATCATCGGGTGAGCCGCATGCTCGTTTGCCCCCTCACCTATAAAAAACACTTTTCTCTTATCACACTATTTCCCACCCTGTCATTCAGATTCCGCCCTAACATACTCCTTAATGACCGCATTTCTACAGCATTTATTATACTCTTATGTTTTTTTTGCCAGACCAAACTTTCACTACCATTCATTAAAGTAGGGACTAACACAGCATTATGAATAGACATACGTAACACATTTATTATTGTTTTTTGTTGCCATAACACTAGGAAAATAGTTTAAATAAACTAATATTGATTTATACTTGGGGGATGCCTATGTTCAGCAGTGGACTTGTTATGAGCTGTAATGATGATGAATCATGATTGATTAATACACACAGATACGAGATATCTCCAAAGAAGGCGATAGTCAGTACTAAGATCAAGGAAGACTGTGGAATCTACTCATTCAAGTATTTCATCGTTTAACATAATTGATTTAAAATTGAACACTAGGAAGTAATACACAATGTCTAATGTTGGATGCCTTTGGCAGGAGCGATTCATCTGGATCAAAGCGAGCGAGTAGCAAGTTTTCAATTTAATTTTATCACTGCAATGGATTTTCTGGCGCATCTGTCGGGTCTTTTACAGTCTTTGACTTTCGTTTATCGTGTAGAATTCATTCAAAAATATTTTTCTTTGTAAAGTTTTTCTCTAAAAGAGACCTTTGCAAAAAAATAAAAACGACAAAGATAAATCATGGGTTTGAATGCATGGTGAGTCAACAACGAAAGGAATGGTTGAAAGAAAAACTAATTAATATTACTAGAGTTCAGTCTTGTATACATTGTTATTCATCATTGCCATCTATCCATTACAGCCTATTAAAGTCCTGTTCGGAACATATACTCTATAGATTGCCTCATAAAGGGGATTTTTCCATATTGGCCACCCTTTATAGGCGGGTAGACAGTTTCTCATAACTTTAGTTGTTATCTAGAAGATGCAGCTGCCCATTTCCTTCTTCAGTTTCCCGCTGACACCAATTACGACACGCGGGACGATATGCATTAGTAGATATTCTTGCACCGTCACTCTTTACTGCCCTTTTTACTGAAAATGAGGCATTCCATCTTAGTTCTCACGGGTGACAACGAATCTGCATTTTGATTCACATACGAGGATAGTTGTAGATGTCTGTGGGCCGCAGCAATCACTTACCATCAGGATGACTATGTGCTCGTTTGTCACCCTTATCCTATAAAAAAACTACACGTGGAGTTAGAGGCCGCGTAGGAAGGCACAACATGTGTTCGTAGTGCGCTTTACATGAGAAGGAAAAGGGGGAAGAGAAGTCCTCCCCGAGGAGGGGATGCTTTTTGGAGGCCTTCGCTGGCGGGGTCGCGGATGTATGCGAAATCATTCCCGTGGCCCTGCCAATATTTGGCGAAGGTATAAGAAGGAATAAGTTGACTAAGTTTTACCGCAAAAATTTGATGAACGGTATGGCAGCGCATAAAATACGAACAAAGAAATATATTTTGTTATTTATGTGATTACTTATTATTATTATTAAAAAATACTAGTCATGCTATTTAGTTTATTAATTTTCCCTTTAACCATTCCTGGTGAGCTTAAAATGCTTGTGTTAGGAGTGGTTCACGGCAGTAGTCGAATGGCGGATTCAAACCCACGACCTTTGATTACGCAGTCCGCGCCCTGCTATTAGGCTACTGTTGGAAATACAAGATATCCTAATTCTAATCTTGAAAATACTGATATAAATACAGGTGGCTTAGGACCGTGCTTTGTGGCATTCCTTAGGGGTGGCCTATGTTCAGAAGTGGATTTATGAAGGGCTGTAAGGATAAGGATGATGAAATAAAATAATTCAGCAATGTTCCGCATTGTGTGCACAAAATGACTGCAAAACATACCTTTATAAGATTTTTGAGTTCATTGATTGGTTATGATGTACAATCCCAGTACGTAATGCATGAGCTGGGAGTGTTAATGTGTGGGACCACGAACAATCGAGCGGTCACTCAGTCATCTGGCACTGAGCAGTCTGTTTTCCATTAGGCTATTAACTATGAATGCCGCTCTTTGTCATTTGTGTTATCTAGTATGCTGATTGGAAATTCGTATATTATTCATGAAGTATGTTGCATTGCGTGCTTTTCCGAGATAAAATTTACTATTGGCTGTTGCTAACCATACGATAACAGTACGAGTTAAAAATAATTATTCATACAATAATCGTATAAATAATAATACTTATCGTCCTACAATTATGGCAGTCCTAACCAGTTAATCTTGGGTAGAACAGGGAGAGAGTTATCGGAAAATTGGCAGGATTAAAATCAACAATACGTCATGCAAAACATTCATACAATTATTAATTTAATCGCTTTTAATTTAATTCGAAAAACAATTATTTACATAATATAATATACAATATTTTATTATATACAATATTAAAAACTATAAATATAAAATAAAACTAGTAAGTTAATTATCATACTCCCTGCGGTATCGTGCCAAGATCGCTGGCTACGATTCCCCGCTGAATGACATTACTTAGCCTTTGAGCGAGGAAAGAACCAGCCCTCTTATCACCAGCAGCAAAGACCAGCCACGATGGCGTTCCTTTAGAAACTCCACTGCACGTGGACCCCACGGACCAATAGTCTCTACAGCAAATGGCACAAATATGTAGTCATCTCTCAGAGACTCATATTTGCGCCACTTACACAGTTTAGCTGGCTCTGATGCCACACTGGCTCTAATCGAGGTACCCCTGAAATGAGAGGCAACCAGTGTCTACGCAAGTATCATTCCACACTAGGGCTTTATCTCTCTCCCAAGGGATCCATGTCATACCGTTGGGTCTCTTGCCATCGTCTCTAAATATTCCACAAGGCTCTAAAACCAATAGAACATTCATAGAGACAAGAGCTATTCGGATGACATCGTTCAAAGAATCGTTACGGTAGAACCCACCAGCACTTTTCTTACATGAAAGTCCGTAGAGCCCAAATTTGTCGACGCTGCTACCACAAGTGCACTGATAGGGTTGACAAATCGCCGCTCCTAGTCTGATTCCAACGGGGATGCGCAACTTGCCGACCAAGTAATGTGCCAAGAATACTTGATTGTAAAGCGTGTAACCAGTGACTAGATTCCTTAGTCGGAACAGCTATAAGGCGTGCTTATCTTGGTCACTATGGAAATTATGAAAGAAACCTTTCTGCACGCTCTGTACCAACGGAATATCCCACTGATTTTGTTGGTTAACTTCCTGTGTAACATTTTCACTGGGACAGAGCGCTCGCCATGTTTGCCCCGCCTCCGTAGCAAAGCACAGGTCTACTTTGTTTTTTTTAAATTATAATACATAAGTCACTGAAACTATTTATTTTATTTATTTTAAAACTTTGTTGCGTCGCTTTAGAAAATATTTTCTGATGATTCTTCCTTGATTTTTAAACTTAAACGTCAATCATTTAAATGTGACGAAGTGAATAATGCTATATCAAAATTAGTGCATTGGTTTAACGTTAATAATCTGCATTTGAATGGAAATAAAACTAATTGTGTTAAATTTACAACAACGAATGTTAAAAATCTGAATACCAATGTGTTTTTAAATGGGGAGGAATTGAGCCCTGTTGTATCCACTGTTTTTCTTGGCATCACTCTTGACGCAAAGCTTCAGTGGGGCTCCCATATATCCAAATCAGCAAGCGACTAAGTTCTGCAGCCTATGCTGTAAAAAAGATTAGAGGTCTCACTAATGTAGAGGCAGCTAGATTAGTTTATTTTAGTTATTTCCATAGCATAATGTCTTATGGGATTTTGCTATAGGGAAATGCGGCTAATTCAGACACTATTTTTGTTTTACAGAAGAGGGCCATTAGAGCTATTTACAATCTAAAACCGAGAGAGTCTCTTACAGATCAATTTAAAGAAATTAATATGAAGAAAGGTTAATTGAGTAAAGTACAGAGACTAATTTTGTAGTTGGATAAACCAGTAACGGCATACGACAAGCGCACCGTTTCACGTCAGAGCCAAGACTGCTTTGACGGTGGCCGCTCCGTCCGTTTTATACAAGCAGGACGGGCGGCACCGCAGGTGCAATGCCGCAGGTGTGCGATACACGTGTCGTTTACAAGAATTCTGTCTAGATAAACCGACGCCGCCGCACCTGTGACGGTGCAGGGCCGTCAAATATATTAACGTTGGCCTCTCAGTATATTTACGAAAATTTAATATATGTTCACAAAAACAAAGATAGTTTTAGTAAAAAAAGTGATATACATTCTGTAAGCACTAGGAACAAACACAAACTAGTGATGCCAGTTTCTCGACTACACAGATGCAGTAATTCAGTCTTGGGGCAATGTATACGCTATTACAACAAGGTTCCGGAAAGTATACAGGTTCTCTCTATTACCAAGTTTAAATGTTTTATTAAGCTAAAACTGTATAAAAGGGTTATTATAGTATAAATGAATACATGGTTGATAATAACCCCTGGGAATGAAGTGGTCGCTTTCAAGCAGTTTCTAAAATAAATTTTGTAAATAGTTCATTATCTTTTTTTTTAAATTTATTTAAAAAAAGTCCCGCTGGGTTTCTTGCTGTTTCTTCCCAGGACAGAGGGTTTTTTTTCGAACCAGTGGTTAAGTAAAAAATGACTTTTAATAAGAATTACACATGTAATGTATATTGAATAAAAATTATTCTATTTTATTCTATTCTATTCTATAGGAAGGTTCTATTATATAAAATAATAGTTTTCATATTTTTAGTTCTTTTAAGTCAATCTATGTTTTTAAATAACATATTGTATCACTTAGTTTTTCTTCAACGATTGATAATACTTTGAAATACAATGAGCGGCGACTTTAGCTATGTGTCTCCCTCCCACGTATTATAATCCCGACAACGTCGTCGGACTTATGTTTTAATTTCGTTTCTTTTCTTTATATAAAGATAACTATTGGATAAATATTCTTTATTAATTCATTTAAAAAGGAAAATGACGCCTTTCAACTTTGTTTTATTTTTAATATTTAATTTGGATTGAATTTCATAACGCAATTTAAAACTGATTTCTCTTCAATTTAATTAAAACAACAAAAATATATAAAGAATTTTATAATTATTTGAAGCCATTTAAATGACAATAATTTAAGTATTAGGTTTCTAGCTTAATTTTCTTCAATAGACGTGAGGATAACTGACAGGCGTGCACTTTAGCTAAATGAATTATTTATCCGAGCGTCTCTGACATTTGAGGCGAGTCTATTCGCAGTTTTTTTTTAAAATAGAACAAATGAGCACACAGCCTACCTGACGGTTAGTGGAAGCTGTGACAAGAAGACATTTTTGTCTATAATATAGCTGCAGCATTGCTCCACCACGTGAAAATATCTTCCTATCGTAAAATTATCCTATATACTCGTAATAAAACGAAACGATTTAGAAATGCGCTGCTACTTTTATGTTGTATTATGTATTAGCGGCTTCTTAATTTGCTCACAATGGCAAACGGCCCAACTCATGCAAATATCTAGCTTTTCGTTTCATGTATGATAATACTAAATTTTATGTTTCACATTTGTTTACTTTTCCCCGAGTCCGAAGACGGACCTTTGTTAGCGCTAATCCTACTTTGATGACCACACTATTAAATAAACATGTGTTTCTGTTTAAAGAAATAATTATTTCATGTAAAATTTTTATTTTCAATTACGTTAGCTTGAATTACTGGAAAAAAAGTGTTTTATTTTCGCAATATAAATAACAAGATGTGGATATTTTTTACTAACATTTGTTACAATAAAACCAAGCTTGACTTCAACCCGTTTGATGGTAGCCTTAGGTAGCAAATTGCGTTGTATTTCATTTCATCGGTAAATTGCAATTTCATTATAAAGCCTCTTCTTTTGTATTTTTATCGTTATCCTAACACTATGACTTTCCTTTATATCATAGAAATAGTTTTACATTTTTTTATGGAATAATAGTGGCAAGCGAGGACACAGTCCCACTGAGCGTTATTATTAGACACACCATATTAATCCTGGTGAAAGAAAGTTACTTCATCATCATAACAATGTTATGAAGGTAAACGTTGCTCTTTAAAGCATCTTATTTGGACGCGATTAAAAGATAATGAAAAATTAAAATAATTAACACTCGGCTCAGTGTGCTAACGATGCCCAGCCACCCGATATACGCGGGAGATGTCACGGGGAACAGCTAGTTCAGTATAAAGTATTATCTTGGTATTCTCTGTGTGCAATTGTTAATATAATTTTTAACTGTTAAAATAAAAAAATTAAAACTTATTATGAAATAAATAAAATTAATTATATTGAATAAAATAAAAATCATATCCAAACTATTCTTAACAATCGACGATTTTATACCTTACCGATTTATATTAAATTAGTTGTGTTTAGGCCATCTAGTATCTGTTTTCTACCGACTTCAAACATGACTGTATATGTTTTTTTTATGCGTCTTACCTCATAACTTTTTTCTGTGTGAACTGATTTCGATGATTCTTTTTTATTTTAAAGCTGGTGCTCCTCATGTAGTCCCATATAAATTTTTTCAAGGTCTGACTAAAAGTTTTTGAGTTATTCTTAATAATTTATATTGAACTCAGTTGTAGAAATTTTTTAATTTTCAATTATACGGAACAACATGAGAGTCAACCAATTTTTGATCTATCAAATGATTTACCTATAGAATGAAGTAGACGGCGGTAATGAAAAGCAATTGTGGTTGAAAATTATCATATTAAACAAATCATTTGCTGTGAAATGTGTTTGTTTTATATTTCATTTTATTTGAAAGTTCCGTTTCTAACGCGTTTGAACTGTACGCATTTCTTTAATTTACAAGCACGTTAAATAAAGAAATATAATGATAAGAAGAATAAAGATATTCTAACGTGGTAGAGCTATGCTGCAGCTATATTAATTTTATAATTGTAGCACGAATGGGTCGGCTCGACCGGAGAAGAACCACGCTCTCACAGAATACCATTGCAAAATAGCAGCTTAACACTGTTGTGTTTTGTATGGTAAGTGTAGAGAAACGGAGACCCTTTTTACTAAAAAAGAGGCTTTCCACCTCAGTTCCCACGGCTGACAACTCATCTGCATTTTAATTCGTAAACGAGTATAGATATAGATGTCTATGGGCCACAGCAACCACTTTCTATCAGGCAGACTGTGTGCTTGTTTGTCACCCGTATTCTGTTATAAAAAAATGAAATATTATGGTAGTAAAAGAAAAAAGGAAGTATGAGAATTATTAATTCTGCATAAATATAACTTTCCTTTTGTTAGCAAAATAAATTAAGCTATTAAGAGGCTCTAACGTACATAGAGCAGTTTGTTTGTGGAGACATTAACGCCAGGGACAACATTATCGCAGGCAATGATGTGACATTCTGTTTATCCAGCTAATGTGTCCGAATAAAACACCACATTCACATTGTGTCATAGATTGATTTCTTATAGAGCGAAATGTTATTTTAATTGACCTAACACTACCACTATTCCATCGTTATTTACTACGTCTTCTTCTTTAAACACACCGTTGGTCTAGTGGTCATAAACATTATTGCTAATCATTAGGTTTCAGGTTCAAATCGCAAGTATTTCTATGGCCTACAAATAATTTATAAGGATCTGAAGTCTGTGTGTGTTTGTAAACTGCATCCACGATATAGAAGCAAAATCCTAGATTCGCGGCAACATTTTTTCATAAGAAAAAGAATCACATTAACAGAATATCATGACTTAAACATTAAAACTTACAATATGTGTATGTAACTAAGCATTCTCAAAGAGATCCATCTGCTATAACGAAACCGCTGAAACTTGAAAAATGTCAGAAAATTGTAAGTAATCTACTAACTCATAACGTGCTTTGGGTATTCACTTAGCTTTCGTTATTGACTTTGATGTAAGCTTTGGTTCAAAGAAGTACTTTCAATTGATTACAATTAAAAATAGAAAAGCAAAAGCCTATGAACGCCGCACAGTAGAATACAAATAAATATTTTTATAACCGCGTTTAAATGCTAGAGCCATGCTGCAGCAATATTAAGGTTGTAGCACGAAAGAGTTGTTTTGACCAGGCTGTATTACGCTCTAAATTCCTCAAAGCACTCCGCGTGTTAAATGCGAAAAAAATTGCGAAGGGATTTTTTTCATTTCTTTACAGCGCTAGTAAATCAAACCGATCGGTAAGGACTTGGTCGTCGAAGATTCGAGCCGCTCTGCGGTGGATGCGGTCAAGTAGATGGAGCTGGCACTGGGGAGCCTAAGCTCAGAGATGGGAACAGTATTCCATGTGAGGCCGAACCTGCGCATTGTAAAGTTGCAGGCGGTGTGCCGGCATAAAATACTGTCCCGGTCTGCTGAGCACGCCAAGGTTTTATAGGTTAATTTGGCCTTATCTTCCAAGTGACCACGAAAGTGCACGTTACTTGATATGTCGACGCCAAGGATTCCGATACTGGCTGAGGCAACAAGGGAGTACCTTGAAACTGAGGAGATATGAGAAAGGTGTTCTTTTTCTGCCGACTTCCAAAAAGGAGACGGTATTCAATTCGACTGTATGTTTTTTTTATGTGTGTTACCTCATAACTTTGTACTGGGCGAACCGATTTCGATGATTATTTTTTATATGAAAGCTGATAGTTCTCGTGTGGTCCCATATGAATTTGATCAAGGTTAAACCAATGGTTATTGAGTTATTCTTAAATAACCTATATTGAAGTCGCTTATATTGAATTCGGCTGTACAAAATTTTTAATTTTTAATTATTGGCGGTAAGCTTGCCTTCTGAGAATTAAACTGGACTAGATTTAGTAGGCTGATTTAGATTGAAGCCTAATGGAGTTATTGTTTGATCAAACTTTCTTGTTCTTCTTGAGTAGTTTCTTTTGTTTTATTTAGCTGAAACATAATTAATTAATTATTTAATATTTAATTAATGTGCTAGAACTACACGTTCGTAAAATCAAAACTCAGTAAAAGGGAGAGCTCAGATTTAAATTTTATGATACCTAATCTACCAGAAATACATGGGAGTAGTGGGCAGTTTTTTTTTATAGGATAAGGGTGACAAACGAGCACACAGTCCACCTGATGGTAAGTGGTTGCTGCGGCCCATAGACATCTACATCTATCCTCAATTACAAGTCAAAATGTAGATGCGTTGTCACCCGTGAGGACTAAGATGGAATGCCTCATTTCCAGTAAAAAGGGCCTCCGGCCACCTGCACTCACCAAGCGAAACGCAGAGGTAAACCTCTACTTCACGCTGGTATTCTGTGAGGTCGTGGTACCACCCCGGTTCGAGCCGGCCCATCCATGTGACAACAAAAGCTGCCGCGTGGCTCTACCACTGTTAGTATAGTTTTTAGCCGACTACAAAATAGGAGGAAGTGCTCGATTCAACTTTTTGTACTTTTGTATGTATATTAGACCTTTATCTATGAAATTGTTTTTTTTTTTTTAATAAATTAACGTAATTTTATTCTTTATATATTATTTGTGTTAAACAAAGTAATCAACTATGCCATTGATGCATCTTTGCCTAAGCAGTTTTAGTTTATTGATGCACAGATGGACGAGAGGCAATTAATTCCTTAAAGGCATTTTGTAATGCCTCTGGGGTATTGACTTTTTTCACGCCTTAAATGTTATACAAATTCTGGAAAAAGTAGAAGTCTCGTCGTGCACGGTCTGGTGAGTACGGCGGATGACGGAGAGCTTTCAACCCCAGCTCTTGTAACTTGGAGACCATCTGTTGTGCAGCATTAAGTCGCGCGTTGTCGTGCAGGAGCAGCGGGGACCAACGATTGACCAAAGCTTGTTGAAGACGTGTGAGATTCTTCATAATTTTGTTGAGTTCTTCATATTACACACCTGTAGTAATACTCCTGTTGTGTTTGGTAAGAAAATGTGATAAATCACACCAGCGCTAGAATACCAAAAAGTGACCATGACTTTTCTAGAGGTAAGTTTTCGTTTAGGGCATTATTTGGATGTGATCGCAATACTGAATCAAGACCCAACCAACTTGCGAGCTTGCAACTTGCCAAGCACTAGGGATTGTCATACAGAATCTATTTTTAATCGCAAGTAACAATGCGGTTTAAAATTCCTTCGTTTGTGTGAATTTTGAGCAGTGCACGTCTTGACGCTTACTTCGCGCTGACGATCATTGAGTTCATGTGTCACTGATATGTCAAGCTTTTTTACCTTGCCAATTTGACGTTAATGGACCAATATTGTTTTGATGATTTGTGATGATGTTAACATCGAAAGCTGCTGCTAATTAAGCCGTAGATAGAGTATCATCACCTTCCACAATCGCCTTTCATTCGTCATCGTCGAATAAAGTCTTCGGACGACCACGGGGTTCCCATTTCAAGTCCAAAATTCTAGAATAGAAGC
The DNA here is from genome assembly GCA_033319125.1 of Parnassius glacialis. Classification (NCBI taxonomy): domain Eukaryota; kingdom Metazoa; phylum Arthropoda; class Insecta; order Lepidoptera; family Papilionidae; genus Parnassius; species Parnassius glacialis. Next base: position 3,279,841 of record JAVANC010000028.1, on the reverse strand, counting down.
GGGCAATCAATAATAGGTAGTGCGTGTTTTTGTAGTATTTTCTCTGTAAACGTCGTTGATGTCGCGTACCGTTTGTACCGCGTTGCTGCCACGATGGTACACATATTTCACAATTACTCGAATTTCTAACGTATCCACTATGACGAAAAAGATTTAAATGTGATGAAATCATAACGGTGATCAACAAACATGTCTAATCAATTGTTAATTTTATTAATACAAATAAATTATTTCATAAAAACCAATTTGGTTTTACAAGGGGTCGCTCGACATCGGACGCCGGTGTTAAGCTTATGAAATATATTTTTAATGCCTGGGAGAATTCACAAGATGCCTTAGGTATTTTCTGTGATCTTTCCAAGGCTTTCGATTGTGTTCATCATGAGACATTAATCAGGAAACTACAACATTATGGTGTCTCGAGTTACAAAACCGTTTTCAGTGCCTGGAAGACTGCAATGAAGTGGACGATATAAATGACAAGCTCGTGGAAACTGTCCATGCGGTCGGAGCTAAGTTCTGCAAGACCCACCACAGAAGAACACAAAAACTCTCCGATCACACTCTTAATCTCATGGCTGTTAGACGGGAGATGAGGCTACATTCTTCAACAGATTTGACAGCATACAGGCAACTGCACAGACAGATCTCCAAATGCATGCGGCGAGACTTACGCAACTTCAATACAGCTCGTATTGAAGAAGCGATCGAGCGGAACCAAGGCTCCAAAGTCTTTGCCAGAGATTTGTCTGCCAGAAAGAGCCAACTGTCAAAGCTGAAGACCGAATGTGGCAGCATCGTTTCCGGGGCACCTGAGATTTTGAGTGAGATTGAGATGTTCTATGGGCAGCTGTACACGTCATCGTTGGAGCCACACGCAAGTGTGAGTAACGATCCAAGAGCGAGTCTTATTTGACACTATTCCGAAGATATCCCGGACGTCAGTCTGAGCGAGATTGGAATGGCTCTCCAGCAACTTAAAAACGGCAAGGCCCCAGGCGAGGATGGAATTACAGCGGAGCTTCTGAAAGCGTGTGGAAGACCGGTACTTGAAGTCCTTCAGAAGCTCTTTAATTCCGTCCTCCATAGTGGCATTACACCGGAGGCGTGGAGCAGAAGTGCGGTGGTCTTGTTCTTCAAGAAAGGTGACAATGCTGTCTTGAAGAACTACAGACCGATTTCCCTTCTTTGCCGCGTCTACGTGCTGTTTTCGAGAGTCATTACGAATCGTCTCGCGCGCAGTCTCGCGCGCAGACTTGACGACTTCCAGCCTCCCGAACAAGCCGGTTTCCGAAAGGGCTTTAGCACCAAAGACCACATACATACCCTACGGCAAATTGTACAGAAGTCCGAAGAGTACAATTTCCCACTATGTCTGGCGTATGTGGACTATGAGAAAGCCTTTGATTCCGTCGAAATTTGGGCGGTCCTGCAGTCCCTTCAGCGGTGCCAAGTTGACTGTCGGTATATCGAAGTGCTGAAGTGTTTGTACAGTAGAGCTACGATGGCTATCCGAGTACAGAACCAGAGTACGAAACCTATCCAATTGCAGAGAGGTGTAAGACAGGGTGACGTTATATCCCCGAAACTCTTCACCGCTGCATTGGAAGACGTTTTCAAGCTTCTGGACTGGAAAGGATACGGTATCCACATCAATGGCAAGTACATCACTCACCTTCGATTTGCTGACGATATAGTCCTCATGGCAGAATCGCTGGAGGAACTAAACACTATGCTCAATGACCTCAATAGTGTCTCCCAACGGATAGGTCTTAAGAAGAACATGGACAAAACAAAGATTATGTTTAATGTCCATGTCACACCTATGCCGGTAGTTGTTGGGAGCACTAAGCTCGAAGTTGTTGACGAGTATGTTTACCTGGGACAAATAGTCCGACTAGGTAAGTCCAACTTCGACCGAGAGGTCAATCGACGGATTCAACTCGGCTGGGCAGCGTTCGGGAAGCTACGACACATCTTCTCGTCAGAAATACCTCAAAACCTTAAAACAAAATTGTACAACCAGTGCGTGTTGCCAGTGATGACTTACGGAACTGAGACGTGGTCCTTCACTGCTGGACGTATGAGGAAGCTCAAGGTCGCTCAGCGAGCTATGGAGAGGGTTATGCTCGGAGTTTCTCTGCGTGATAAACTTAGGAATGAGGATATCCGCAGTAGAACCAGAGTAACCGACATAGCCCAACGGATTAGTAAGCTGAAGTGGCAGTGGGCCGGCCATATAGCTCGAAGAACCGATAACCGATGGGGAAGAAAGGTTCTCGAGTGGCAGCCTCGTATCGGTACGCGAAGTGTAGGGCGTCCCCCCACAAGATGTAGTGACGACCTGGTAAGACATGCAGGAAGTCGATGGATGCAGGTGGCTCGGGACCGTGCTTTGTGGCATTCCTTGGGGGAGGCCTATGTTCAGCAGTGGACTTGTGAAGGGCTGTGATGATAAATGATGAATGATGTGTCGTGCCTAGTGTGGTGGTGCTGGGAATGATAGTGCTGGGATTGACGGCGACGAGTATAGTGCGCGCGATTGAGGGAGGGTGGGAGCTTCTCTTAAAACTGGGCAGGACACATCATTTTCTTTCTTAACGCGGAATTAAGGAAATTATTTTTTACAACCCAATTATAATGGATTTCCGCAAAGTAACACCTGATTCTATTAATTATCTATTAGTAATCTTAAAATAATTTTTATCGCGCATAATATCCCATATGGGTTGTACCACCATCGAAATTCTACAACTTACAGCAATATATCTATCGGCTGTTCTTTTTGGTTTTAGTGGAAAATATTTAATTGAACACTGAGTTATTCCGTCTTTACAGCTAACTTCTAACATACGCACAGCTTACGCGCGCTCGCAATTTTCACGCGTAGAATAGAATAGAATAGAAAAGAATATTTTTTATTCAATATTGATTACAAGTAATTCTTATTGAAAACAAGTTATACATTACCACTGGTGCGAAAAAATCCTCTGTCCTGTGAAGAACCAGCAAGAAACCCAGCGGGACCTTTTTTTAAAATAAATTTTACAGTATAAATGATCACAAACTATTTTCAAAATTTATTTTAGAAACAGCTTGGAAGCGACCACTTCATTTATAAAATAAAAGAATAATCAGCAAATTGAAATATCAGAAATTTAGCCTATTTATGAATATTTCCATTTGTTTCTACAAAAAAATATATATATTATGCACAATTATTCTCACACAATAATATTATATTATATTGAGAGCCGTGGCAGTTCAGATGGTTAGTGCTCGCTGTAAGCTTCACAGTACTCGAGCAACCCGGGTTCGATCCCCGCCGGCATCAATGAAATTGTTAATTGCAATTTTAAGTGATGATTTACCACGTGCTCGGCGGTGAAGGAAAACATCGTGAAGAAACCTGCATGTCTGAGAAATAAGAAAAAAAATTATTTCGAAGACATGTGAAGTTCGCCAACACGCATTGGGGTAGCGTGGCGGACATTTCCTTGCCCTAAAACCCTCTCAGAAATGAGAGGAGGCCTGTGCCCAGCAGTGGGACATAAATAGGCTGCAACTTTACTATACTTTACTTTATTCACACACAAGTACCTACCGAAACGTCGCATCTGAATAAATTAATTTCTTAATCTATATTTCATGACCAGATATGGTGTCTTTTGAATAACTTGCTTAATAATTAATCTATAACATTTTTTTATTAAGTATTTTACTCACCGATGAAAAGTTACTACTTGGTATTTGCTAACATTTCTTGAATTATTTGTGCATTATGTAAAACATACCATGGCATATTAAGATTTTTTTATATTAAGATTTTTTTATATAATCAATAGAGCATGTGTCAACTCACTAGCGCCTAGCGAGCACAGAATACTTTTACTCCTAGCGGAGACTAGCGAGCGAGTGAGTAAAGTGCGGCAATATCACCACAGTTAAATGGAACAGCGTAACTTAATGCAGTGTCGCCTCTAGTAGGTACTACGTAGTACATAAAAGCTCGATGGCCGCGTGCACATTGGCCCCCACTTCTATAAAAAAAAAAACCTACTACACTACAGTTCCGTGTCATTTTGTTTTATAAATCAGTAAAACAATAATTATATAAGACATTTATTTCTTTTAAGATTCAAAAGTCAAACAATGGGAGACTTAAAAAAAATAATTTTATCAAACTCTTCAACATTTTTTTCGGTCTCTTTCGTGCGATTGGGCTTATGCAGACTTTGTTTAAAATACACAATATTGTTTGCGACACTTTTCCATGAATAAATTTTGATATGAAACAATGTCTAACCTAATATTTATCAACTTTTTCAATATTATAATTTTAAATACAAGTATTTTGTTTTGCGAATAACTGACAATAAGTCGATTGAACTACGAACTAATCCTAAAATGACCCAGTGTTAGTTTAGTAAAAAGATGACATAATAATAGAAACACCTTGTATATTTTCTGGGACTTATGTTTGTCAAAGGGCATATATTGAGACACCTGCAATACCTTAAGAGTAAGTGGATATATTTACACCGCCTCTTTACGGTCATAGGTCATACATTATTTACAAAGATTATATATTATATTCTATACAATAAGGGAAACTGAGTCTTGTAGATACCACCAGTTTTCTTGGAATCACACTAGACGCTAAGCTTCAATGGAGCCCCCATATATCAAAACTAGCAAGCAGGCTTAGTTCTGCAGCATATGCCGTAAAAAAGATTAGAAGTCTAACTAGTGTTGAAACAGCTAGACTAGTTTACTTTAGCTATTTCCATAGCATAATGTCCTATGGTATTTTGCTATGGGGACACGCAGCTGTCACTGAAATTATATTTGTTTTACAGAAGAGGGCCATAAGAGCAATTTATGATTTAAAGTCTAAAGAGTCGCTGCGACAAAAATTTAAGGAAATTAATATATTAACTTTGGCCTCTCAATACATTTATGAAAATGTAATGTACGTACACAAAAATAAAAGTAGTTTTACAAAAATAAGTGATATTCATTCTGTAAATACTAGGAACAGACATAAGCTAGTAGTACCAGTTACTCGACTCCATCGAGTCAGTAATTCATTATTGGGGCGATGTATACGCTTTTACAAGAAAATTCCAGAAAATATACAAAATTTGACCTGCTCAAAGTTCAAAAACTTTATTAAACTAATTTTGTATAAAAAGGGTTATTATAGTATTAAAGAATTTATAGATGATAATAACCCCTGGAAATGAGATGATCGCTACCAAGCTATTTCTAATTTGTTATTTAAAAAAAGAAGTCCCGCTGGGTTTCTTGCTGGTTCTTCCCAGGACAGAGGTTTTCTTTCGAACCAGTGGTAATTATACAAAAGAGTGACTTTCAATAAGTATTATTACTTACTTACTTACTTATCGTCACGCACAATCCCTGACGGGGTAGCCAGAGAGAACAGATCGCCAAGTGTCACGATCCTTACATACCTCTTTCGCTTCTTTCAGATTCATCATCTTCTTCATACATGCACGTCTAGGTATCCGAGTACTCTTGACCCTCCCCTCTTCGAGCAATTTGCTCACATGGTCTTCGAAAGTTAGTCTCGGTCTACTTCGACACCTTTTAATATTAACTTTCGCGCTATATATTTTCTTCACCATTCGGTCTTCACTCAACGTGCCCAAACCATCGAAGCACGCCCTTATCAATTTTTGTGATAAGGTCATCTTTCAAACCTGCCATATTGCGAATCTCTTTCGTTTCGCTTTCGGTCAGCCATGGTGACGCCGCACATTTTACGAAGAGATCGCATCTCCACTGCATTCAACTTGCTTTTATGCTTCTTCTGGCATACCCAGGTTTCGCTGCCATATAACAAAGTCGGTACCAACACTGCGTTATGTATTGCAAGGCGTGCACTCTTCACTACGCCTTGCCTTTTGACTAACGCAGTCAGGGCACCATTGACTTTGTTCCCGGCAGCGACACGTCTGTCCACATCTAAATCACATCTTCCATCCCGGCTAAAAGCACTCCCCAAGTATACAATTTCATTTACCTGTTCTAGACATTCCTGATTTACCCATATTTCACACTTCGTTCTCTCTTCGTCCCTTTCAAATACCAGAACCTTAGTTTTATTAGCATTCAAACGGAGACCTTTAATTTCACATTCCTCTTTCATACACGTGACTAATGCCTGCAGTTCTGCCTCTGATGGTGCAATAAGCACTGCATCATCAGCATACAGCAGACAATTTACTTTAATGTCACCCAATTTCACACCCAAACAGCTATCTTTCAGTTTCTGTAAACAGCTGTCGAGATACAGTATGAACAGCCAGGAAGACATGACACAACCCTGTTTTACGCCCGTTTGGACGCTAAACATGGGTGACAGGTCATGCCCTACCCGCACACAGGCTTTACAGTCACAGTAAAGTGACTGCACAGCCCTTAGCAATCGACCATCCACACCATACCCCGGCAACAGTTCCCACATTTTCTTCCTTACAACCTTATCAAATGCTTTCTCAAGATCCACAAAAGCACAGAAAATCCTCTGGTTAGCGGCCAGAAGCTTTTCCGTGATCATGCGGAGAGAAAACATTTGATCCGTGCATCCTCTTCCAGGTCTAAATCCGCATTGTGCCTCCCATAGAAATCTTTCCGATTTCTCTTGCATCCTACGTGTCAAAACCTTCGAATAAACTTTACTTGCTAAACTGGTCAAGCTGATCGCCCGATAGCACCCGCAGTCAAAATGTGAACCTTTACCTTTATATAAAGGCACAATGACTGCGGATCGCCAATCATCCGGGACATCCCCCGTCCGCCAGCACAAATTGCACAGCAGATGAAAGCTGTCCCAGACGCGAGGCCCACCATACTTGACCATTTCAGCAGTAACTCTGTCTAGTCCCGCAGCCTTACCACATTTCAAACTTCGAATCGCACGTTCAATCTCTTTCATACTGATGACCTCAGTGTCATCGAGATCCGGGTCTGGCGTACCAGTCTCGACGTCATCCCCGGATCCTTCACTAAGATCATCACACGCATACATTTCTCTATAAAATTCGCTCCATCGCTGCATGACGTCCGATTTTTCTGAGAGGACGTCATTAGTTCTCGAAAGCACTTTGTTCATTCTTAAGGCCGTCGCACCACTTCGGGTCCTTCCAACCTCTTTCCAGAAGAGTTTGGAGTTCTCCTTAAAGTTGTGCGACAACCTTTCGTCCGCTTCCATTCTACACCTTTCACGCACTTCCTCAATCAATGCTTTCGTGTGAACTTTCTGCAGCTTATATCTTTCTTTCATCTTCTCTCTCATATCCTTATCATTACTAGAGGCGAAGTAGTCTAACCATGCTTTCTTCTTCTTCTTTACAGCTTCTTTCACTTCATCATTCCACCATGCATCTCTTCTTTTACTACTGCCTCTTTTAATCGTTCCACACACTTCTTCCGCTGCACTTACCATTCCATCCCTAAGGTTCTGCCATGTTCTTTCAACACATTCTTTTCTGCCATCGATGTTGTCAAGCTTTTCGGCTACCCTCGCATGATATTTGTCCCTAGTATCCGCTTCCTGAAGCTTCCAGCTTCGGATGCGACAGACCGACTGTGGTTCTGTTACTGCCGTCCGGTAGCGCCAACCCGCGAACAGACCCCTAAATCTAGTAATCACTAGATAGTGATCCGTTCCCAGGTCAGCACCCCTGAACACTCGCGTATCCATCACCTGTTTTCGCAGTCTGTCATCCACCAGGAACAAATCGATCATACTTCTCTCATTCTTACTTTCTCTAGTATACATATGGATCTTCTTGTGATTAAACATAGTGTTTTTCACAAGAAGACCCTTTTCCTTGCATACCGCCAGTATAAGCTTGCCAGCATCATTAACCCTTTTATCGCCAAACTTTCCAAGCACCGACTCGTACCCTGGTCGAGCGGTACCAACCCATCCATTCAAATCACCACATACAACAATTCTTTCGTTTCCCCTAGCCAAATCTAGAACTTCTCTTACATTCTCCCAAAACTCCTCCAGCTCAGCCCTGGACGACGAAGCTACCGGCGCATAAACAGCCAAAAGGAATAACTTCGTCAGTCCCAATTTAAAGCGAACCCAGAGAAGTCTTGAGTTCACAACCTTATATTCAGTCATAACATCGACCAACCGAGACGACAGCAGCACCCCCACTCCCTGGCGGGCGCTCTCGCTCTCCGGGACTCCGGGCCATAGAGCTAACGCCCCGCCAGGGAGCTCTTCAGTACCACTGCCCTTCCGTTTGGTCTCCGACATACACACGACATCTAATTCTCTTTCTTTCATTATTTCGATCAACTCATTCGTCTTATCTCTCATGCCTCCTCTAACATTCCACGTGCCAACTCTGCACTCTGTCCTCCACCTTCCGCCGTGTTGGGCTGTGCGTGACGGGTGGCGGTCCCCATCGCCGCTTTGCGCGCTGCATTCCACACCAACGGGGACGAGCTGGTGTGCGTCGCCTTGGGGGGACGCCCTAACCCTCGTTGACATGGGTGCGCAGCTAAGTAGAATTGCAGCCCTGAAAAGGGCTGGCAGGGGTCGCGACGAGCACGCTTCTACAGTGACCCCCCAGTAATAAGTATTATTTATAATCTATATTGAATAAAAAAGTTTCTGTTTCTGTTTCTGTTTCTGGTGACAAACAAGCACACAGTCGATCTTATAGTATGTGCATGCTGTGGTTTATATAAAAATGCATTTATCCTCAATTAAGAACCAAAATGCCGATACGTTATTATCACTAAGTAATGAGAATAGTTCACTATGCGGAAAAATTGCGGCATTAAGCTACATAATTACACTGGTATTGTGTGTGAGCATGGTCTTTCCCCTGTTTAGCTGACCAATTCATGCTAAAGATATAATACGCCAAAGTATGGCTCTATTTCATAAAACCTAGTTTCGAAGAAAACTACCAAAAATAATTTTGGGAACATACGAAGTCTACCAGAACTGGGGCAGTACCCATAAATGTTGTTACCCTCAATGTTCATTAGATTTTTATTATAGTATAAGGGTAACAAACAAACACACCTGAAGGTAAGTGGATGCTTTAGCACATAGACAACTACATTTATCCTCATTAAGTAGCAAAATGCAAATGCGTTGTCACCCTAGAGGAATAAGATGGAATGGCTCATTTCCAGAAAAAAGGGTGTCCTGTTCTCTTTATTCACCAAACGAAGCGCAGCAACACTGAGCTACTATTTCACGCTGGTATTCTGTGAAATCGTGGTACTACCCCGATCGAGCTGGCCTATTCATGCTACAACCATAATATAGCTGTGGCGAGGTTTTACCACGTAAATTAGAGAAAACTTCTGCTCTTCAACTATGTCTTTAGGTTATAATATTACTTTTGCTTCGAATTGTGATAGCTCAGAAGGTTAGAACTCACAGTAGATGAGCATCCCGGGTTCGATCCTCGCCGGCACCAATGAAATTGTTAAGTGCTTATTTACCATGTGCTCGGCGGTGAAGGAAAACTTCGTGGGGAAATCTGCATATTTAAAAATTTAAAAATAATATTTTTTGGTAGACATGTAATTTCCGCTAAAACTCATTAAGTAGGGCAGGTGAACTCTTCCTTTCTTTTAAGAAACTTCTCAGAAGTTAAAGCCTATGTCCTAGAATGGACGGTACCTATACGTAAACGTGGTGGACAGTAAAGATTGTAATTTTTTAAATTTTAAAATTGCACGTTATAACATATTTAAGAAAAAGCAAAGTGCAAATTTGCATTCAACATAATGTCGCATCACAATGTACCGATTTAAATGCAATTGGACTACCCTACCTTATAGTTGTAACCATTTATTCGACATGCATTCGGTAGCCTCAAGTGCGCAATTACGAGTAGTAATAACGATTCGCTGTTAGAATATTTTAATTGCAGCTGTGTTTCGAGCAGCCACTTAGTTCTGGACGTGAACATTTACACGTATTTACAAGAATGCAATATTTATATCTTAAAACGTGATTTTTCACCGGTATTCAGAGCCGCAGTGAGGCAAGCTCTTCACCGTGTATTTTATTTATTGTGTAAACGTTAAGAGTTATTTTGCTTTGTTTTGATTTATAGTTGAGTTGAGGAGATCTGAAAAAGTGAGAAATATTTAAGTACGGCTCACCTGATAACAAATACATGTTGCGGCTCTAGAAATAGAAATTAAAATATTTTTAATTAATATAGATTATAAATAATACTTATTGAAACAATTCTTATTTTTAATTTTCCACTGGGACGGAAAATACCTCTTTTAGAACCCGAGAAATCCGGCGGGACATATTGTTTTTGATAAACGAAGAGTTAACAATCGATTAATATGTTACACAATAATTAACTGCCTATCGAATATATAATAATAAATCTAACTGCCATGGGCCTATCGACTGAGAATGAAAATGATGCAATACTTCGTTATATTAACGCGTATAATGTTTTATATTCACCTAAAACAAAAGAACGTCATACTGCTATTTCTTGTATGTGCGACAAGATTTCAGCAATTGATCTTTCTGAATTGATCTTTGTGGTGGTTATACTCACTTTGTTCTTCCTCACGTGCATATTAGCTAATTACTATTTTCAAATCTTTAACAAAAATCCGTTCAAATACTAGTAGGACAAATAAGAATTTCGCGTAAACTCAATTCTGTATGTATCTACAGTAGTAGTAGTAGTTCATCCATTACATTAGGTTAATTTTTAAAGGACGATTGTACATTGTACGGTACATTCCTTTGACAAAAAACTAAGTGTGATTAAAGAACAAACTTAATTTTCAGTAAAAAAAATATGCTCTCTTGTAAATCGGTCTACACGATCGATGCTCCAACTGCAAATGTAATTGTTTGTAATTGCAAAAAAAAATTGTCAATTTGCGGATATTTTATTTATTTCCGCTACGAAATTTTGCTTCTTGCTAAATTTTATGATTTTAAATCAGCGGGGAGTACCCTGCAGGTTTTGATAAGTGACTAAGCGAGCAATAAAATATGAACATAAATGGCAGTGTGCGTATTTTTAAATGCATTGATTTAGACGCTTAAGTTCTTTAAATTTCCAAGAGACGAATAGACCTGAATATCTAATATTGATTTCAAGGAACTTTCACATAAAGGCAATCACAGCATGCTAGAAATTTACAATGAAGTATTATTATACATTAAATGGGGTGCTGAGAATCTCCGGTGGAGATTCGGTAGCCGCCTACGATGACTAGACTGACAACTTATAACATACGCACCCTGAGGACTGATGAGAAGATCCTGGAGCTAGAAAAAGAGATAGACAAGTTGCGCTGGAGTATTATAGAATTATCCAAGGTCCGAATGTAGGAGGAGGACAAGGTAATCCACGAATCCGGCAACTTGTTCTATCACCGGGAGAGCAAACATCTGTCCCAGTGAGGTATCGGATATATCGCCCACAAGTCTCTCGTTAACAACGTTGTAAAGATTAGGAGTGTGTCGACAAGATTTACGTATATTTAGAATCACCAAACGGTGATTCTGAGTATAAGTTACGCAACTCGCTGAAGGTCATGTAGGTTTACGCACCAACCTCGACTCGTTGAAATGAAACAAAAAAAACGTTGTCCATGCGCTCGGAGCTAAGTTTTGTAAGACCCGCCGCAGAAGAACATAAAAACTATCCGATCACTCTTAATCTCATGGCTGTTAGACGTGAAATGAAGCTGAAGTCTTCAACCGATTTCCCTTCTGAGACGCGTCTACGTGCTGTTTTCGAGAGTCATAACGAATTGTCCCGCGTCCAGTTTCCGAAAAGGCTTTAGCACCATAAACCACATACATACCCTTCGGAAAATTGTACAGAAGACGGAAGAGTATAAACTGCCACTTTGTCTTGCGTATGTGGACTATAAGAAAGCCTTTGATTCCGTCTAAATTTGGGCGGTGATGCAATCCTTTTAGCAGTGCCAAGTAGAATGTCGGTATATCGAATTGCTGAAGTGTTTGTACAGTAGAGCTAATTCGATTTGCCTACGATATAGTCCTTATGGCAGAATCGCTGGAAAACCTATGCACTATGCTTATTAACGTCAATAGTGTCTCCCAACGAATTGGTTTTAAGATGAACATGGACAAAACAAAAATCATGTTTAACGTCCATGTCACAAATATGCCGCTAGTTGTTGGGAATACTAAGCTCGAAGTCGTTGACGAATATGTTTACCTGGTACAAATAGTCCGACTAGGTAAGTCCAACTTCGACCGAGAGGTCAATCGACGGATTCAACTCGGCTGGGTAGCGTTCGGGAGATTACGAGACATCTTCTCGTTGGACATACTTCAAAACCTCAAAACTAGATTGTTCAACCAGTGCGTTTTGCCAGTGATGACCTACGGAAATGAGATTTTTTCCTTCACTGCTGGCCATATAAGAAAGCTCAAGTGGCTCAGCGAGCTATGTAGAGAGCTAGAGCTCGCTTCTCTGCGTGGTAGACTTAAAATCGAGGATATCCGCAGTAGAACGAGATTAACCGACATAGCCCAAAGAATTAGTATGCTAAAGCGGCAATTGGTTGGCCTCATAGCTCGAAGAACCGATAACCGATGGGGAAGAAAGATTCTCGAGTGGTAGCCTCGTACCGGCATGCGAAGTGTAGGGTGTTCCCCCGCTAGATGGAGTGACGAACTGGTAAGACATGCAGGAAGGCGATGGATGCAGGTGGCTTAGGACCGTGGTTTGTGGCATTCTTTGGGGGAGGTCTATGTTCAGCAGTGGACTTGTGAAGGGTTGTAATGATGATGATGATGATGATACATAAACTAAAGTATCGTTATTAAATTTCTCAGAAAAAGTATCTTGTCAGACAGATGGACGAAGCACAAAGTGATCATTTAAGGGTTCCGCTCTTTCATTTGGACGGAACCCTAAAAATGATGCATAGATATTCAAAAATCGTTATTAATGTAAATGTAAATTATATGGATATAATAATTTTGTGCCCATTCTGCAACAAATTACCCGAAAAAATCCGTGAAGTTAATCGAGCTTCAGCCGCGGGGGCAATCTGGCCAATTGTCCGCCCCGGAGTCGTCGCTGTTGAATAATTCCCTTAAGTATTGTTACAAGGGGTTTTTTTACATACATTACTGTATACACATTCGAAAACATTAAAATGCGGAAATCAGAAACAAAACAACAGATTTTAATTAACATAATTCCCCGCGTGCCCAACGTGTTATTAACAAAACTTAATAGCGACTCGAAGCATTGGTGTCAGTCTAAGGCTGGATTTAGTGCTCGGCCGACGGTCAGCACGTACCGTACGCGCTGACGGTACGTCCTGATCGTCGTTCGAGGCCAAACGTTTAGTGCTTAACTGACGGCAAGCTTTGATAGAGGTGTACAATTACGAAGAAAAATTAATCTATTTGTTAACTCTACTCGTATAATATGTGCGTACTATTTACACAAACGATTACGGCAATTCGTGTGAACTCAATTGTACAACAACGTCCTTAAGTATTGCGATATAAAAGAAAAATCAGTGGTGGAAACTAAAAGAGCCATAACAAAATGGTTACTTACTCTGAGCTACGACAGTGCAGAAAACCTAATTAAACCGTAATCTACATCATAAATTTACGCAAATAAAAAATATCAATACAGTATGTAATATCCATATGTATCTATAGGAGTTTCTTATTTATAAATGTTTTATTAATTATTTTAATATTTATTATTTATATATAGTATTTTCTTTTATTATTTTACCTCTAATTATGTATATTAAGTCAATAAACTATTGCTAAATCGAATTGAGCATGCCGTAATCGCATTAAAAAAATACGTATAACATGATTAAAGTTAAAGTTACAGCCTATATCCACGTCCCACAACTAGGCACAGGCCTCCTCTCATTTCTGGAAGGGTTTTAGGGCAAGGAAATGTTCGCCGCGCTGCCCCAATGCATGTTGGCGAACTTCACATGTCTTTGAAATATTTATTTTTTTCTTATTTGTCAGACATGCAGGTTTCCTCACGATGTTTCCCTTCACCACCGAGCACATGGTAAATCGGCGGGGATCGAACCCGGGTTTCTCGCGTACTGTGAAGCTTACAGCGAGCGCTAAGCATCTGAGCTGGCTCACATAACATGATTATACGGAATTTTCATAAAGTAGTTTAAATTCACACAAGTTTTCACTAATAACCTTTTCTATTCCACTTTTCCACCTTTTCCAATTTTCCGATAATTTTATGTCATACTTCAATACGAAAAAAGTTTGGAAAATTCAAAAGTACACGACTCATAATGCTCATATGATCATCATATCATCTTTCATATCACTCCATAAAGTCCAAGACGTATTTAAGTATAAATATTACATCCTAATTACTTTTAGTATGTACTACTATTATTTATTTTGTGCTTTTAAAATATTGTAATAAAATCTCGGATTATTATAATAATCAAGTAATATAAAATAGTAAGAAACGATTTAATTATTATTAAATTATACATTATTATTTAATTATACAGCGATCGTTTTGAGCCGCTGCAAACAACCGAAACAATGTCCACTCACGACGGCGACTGACTAACTGAGTGACGCAGTCTCTATTTAGTAATAATTTATTCATACAAGGCTGCCGAATACACCAAAAATTTCGCCATTTCACATATCAATATTTTAACTAAACTAAACAAAATTAAACTGCCATTTACATTTAGTGGCTTCCCACATTATGAATGAAGAGTTTTAAAAATATATTAACTTGAGCAATTGATATTTTTAAAAGTTATCGTGTTTACAAGCCTTTCGGACGTGATAAATCCACACCATAAGCCACTAAAACCCCTTTTTTATTTTAAAATTGTAATTGATCGATTCATAAAAAATATTAATAAGTTCAACAATCATTTATCTTTCTGACAATGTGCTCTTTATTCCATTTATGTGTAGAATATGATTGCTAGATACGATTTCATGCGACAAAACGTTGGAATCTTGATTTTTAGGCGCTAGTAGTACAAACGTATGCGCGTTGCACATACGGCATGCAATATTTATTTTATTTTATATTTTATTTTATTTAAAAAAGCTTACGTATGTTATAATCATACGTCGACCCAGTGTCAATTTATGAAAGACACGTGTGATAAGAAAATCGTATCAGGCCCTCACGACACAGGCATGCCTAGTATGAGGACCACAGAAATATACACCCTTGTTTATACATGTATACTAGGTAATTAAGACTACTGTAATTCTATTTTATTATATTATATTTTATGTTATAATCTGTACCACCTTAGCTGTAAATAAACGTTTTTCCATTTTTTTTTCATAAAAGACGGAGAAGATATGTGCACCCAATAATTGTACGCAGTTTAATTGAAGGGAAATTTTGTTCATTGTATTCGAAACTGCGAGAGCAATCTTCATGTATCAATGTTCATTTATGTTTACGATAACGCGTACGCGCGTGCGGTCGGTCGCTCTGTCAGCGTCGCAATGAACGCACGCATGTACCGCTATAGCGCGTCAGTCAACCGACGCGACGTACGTCGGACCGACGAGCTCGACCGACGGTCCTTGTACGCGCCAGATAGCCGTATGCGCGTAGTACTTCATCAGCGCTGCACTGTAGCCATTAATAGGTTTTCATTGATTTAGCTACGCTCAATCGATATTAGCGCTCACTGTCGATAGAACACTAAATCCAGCCTAACACACCGAAGCCTAAATCACGCTATCAACGTGAGTGAAGGCTGTTGTGCATATATCTGAAGATGCGTTATTATCCGTAAACTAACATGTCACTACCAAAATTTAGCTATCAAATTACAATTTTAGTAATAACAAAATTTGTAATCTTATAAAGAAGCTAATAACAATTATAATAATAATTATTATTATTTTAGGCTGTTTATGTAGTACTCTCTTCTGTTTTAGATTTATAAAAATATATAAAAATGATAATTAGGATAAAATGGTTTATTACGTGGCAATT
Organism: Parnassius glacialis; assembly: GCA_033319125.1. Lineage (NCBI taxonomy): Eukaryota > Metazoa > Arthropoda > Insecta > Lepidoptera > Papilionidae > Parnassius > Parnassius glacialis. The sequence continues at coordinate 3,263,804 of JAVANC010000028.1, read as the reverse complement.
ATATTATTATAATGATATTGATACTTATTATATTTTAATAATAAATATAATTTATTATTATAATAATGCTTTAAGAATAGTAAAATAAATAAATAAGAACCACAAGCAGATGGAAGCCCTAGGATTGATAATATATACACACACACACACATTTATATATATATATAAAATATATATATATATATATATATATATATATATCATTTAAATTTATATGTCATATATGTCACGGAGTCCCAGTCACCTCATTTGACTGGAGAGGCTGACCGGGATTAGCACGATCGTAAAAACGACTATAGGAAAAATTTCTGTCGACAGACCACTCATTATGTCGGTCACATCGTGAGCCAAGTTATATGGTCTGCTTATCTGTTTCGGCTTTCACCAGTTTCTCTTCAAAAGGAATGCTAATGTTGACCAAAAGTATTCTTGATTGTGCCAAGTCACCAGCAAGCACAATATCAAGCTTATTCGTAAGAATAGTAATGTCTGTAATGATGGGTCTGTCCCAGTAGAGTCTGGCTAGGTTATTTTTGAACACAGCTTCCAGCAAATACTTTTAATAAGGCAGTTTCCGATCCACGAGACCGTACTTTAGAGTGAGCTCCTGGTGTAAAGGTCTAGCTACTGGGTTGTATCTGTGGAAATACTCAGAGGTTTTTTATCATATGTTATATTTCTATTATCATTATTAAATAAAATGGAGTCGACACTCAGGTTTTCGCAAAACACAATCAAAGAGCATTTGCTGCTATTTTTAGCTAGCATTCTATGCGATGCTTCAGCCTTAACACAATATACATCGTTCCCTTACAAATTGTAAAATATGCTATTAAGTTAGTTGTGAGGATGCTACTTATTTTATTAGTTTCTTACAGAACTAAGAATATTCTTAATTGAAGAATGATAAAAAGTCTAAGGACCATGTTTTAATTGTAATGATGCTCTCCAGACAGAATTTCGATCACGGTGTTTGGTTCCGGTCATTGAACTGATTAGACATACGTCAACGTTCTCCGCGAATAACTACTAACCAAGACTGCTGAAAAAAAACACAAACAAAGAAAATCAAGAACAGGAAACAGTGGAAGGCAACATAAGGTGAAAAATTGTACAACAAACATTATTGAAACAATACCTTAAACTGCAAAATCATTGCAGGGAATTGAACAACACACCATAAACAACTTTCAAGAAGTGATATTAACAAAGGTGTTGCCTACCATAATTCAGTGTTACCAAACGGAATCTAGTGTTGCAATTCATATTTATGGGATGCCAACTAAATAGTATTACCATGACAGTGAAATTACCCTGAAATAAGGAAATAAATATAGAAAAGCAGAATAGTAATACAACAATGGAACAGAAAAATGGAACAGAAGTATAAGAAACTTAATAATTAAGCTCTTCTTTTAACAGCTTTAGTAATGCAAAATGTAAAAATATGCTTTATAAAATCCGCTTTATAAAAATATGAAATTTATTATGGAAGAAAATAGTACCCTCAAAACAAAAATATCTGATCTAGAAATGGCAATAAAGTTTTGAAATCATCAAAAAAGGAAAAAGAATTAAGTATTTTTTTGGAATAGATCAAATAGGAAAAACTGAATGTGAGCTTGTGGATTATATCAAGGACGTCATAATGAATATGAAAATACACTTTAGTAGTAACAAAATCATTAAAATATACAGAATTGGGAAATAGGTCGACAACAAAAACCGCCAAAAAAAGTCGTCAATAATACTACGCTATAGAAAAAGCACTTGATGTTACGAAACAAGTCCAAACTTTCGCATATAATATACACTTAGGAAGACTGTTCTAAAGAAGTGCGAGAAAAACGCAAGCAGATACAGTTACAGATTGAATAAGAAAAGAAAAAAGGAAATGTAGCATCCATAAGACACAATAAATTAATAATCATAATAATCATAATCATAATCATAATCATTTATTTTGTGGATCATAGGTATTACATAGATGTTAGATACATTATTAAATAATCAAGTTCAACTATGTCCTACCCTGTGGGCATACGAAATACAATATTTTTGGAAATCATTTAGAGTAAATAAAAATAACAAAAAATGGAACGTATACAAAACATTAGTGGGTATAGAATTTGAGAAAAGAGTTAAGTAGGTATGTTAGAAATCTAATTATGACATAAATATATTGAATAATAACTATGTTTTATTATGTACATTTTTAAATAATGACCTAACAATATTTCAAACAAATAAATAGTGACACATTTCATTGTTTTTTATTCACTTAAATTTTAAAATTAATTAATAAATAGTATCAAATATGATGTAATTACTTTTATATTTATGTTAACATAATTAAGTAAAGCAAGTTATTTATCCAATGGTTGAACCTGTGACTTTTTTTTTAACTATTTGGTATCAAAAAAATCACTAAAGAAATCATTTAATGTATAATAGGTTTTGTTTATTAGGACACTGACAAGCGTTTTTTTAAAAGATTTAACATTTTTTATATCTTAATTTTTTTGGGTACTTTGTTATATATTTTTGGCGCCATGCAAAACACGCTTTTGTTAAATAACGCTGTTCTACTTACTACAGAGCACAGTTTATCTGTGTGTCGCAGACCAACATGATGTTCATAAAGATGAATGTTCCTTTTTACGAACATGGTGACCTCTAAAATATATAATGAAGTAAGAGTTAATACTTTCAACTTTTTAAAAGATGGTTTACATGATTCAGTTTGCTTTAGATTGCACATAGCTCGTATGGACCTCTTTTGTGCTTTAAAAACATTTTCCTTATTAACGGAGTTGCCCCAAAATAAAATACCATATCTTAGTATAGAATCTACGTAACCGTTATATGCTGTAATCCGTGTAGACATATTGGTAGTTTTAGAAAGTTGTCGAAGTGCATAAGAAAACCTATTAAGTTTCGTACACACTATATCAACATGGGACTTCCATGTTAACATGTCATCAATTTTCGAACCTAAGAATTTTGTGTTATTAGTTTTACCAATATTTGTATCAGAGTGATGTAATATCTGAGCGGATCGCCTTCCTTGAAAAGTCATGTATTTAGTCTTATTTAAATTTATTTTAAGATTATTAAGATTCAACCAATCATTTTTTTTTATTAAATGTCTCTTTCATTTCATTATTTAAGGCAGTCAAATCTGTAGTCATGAAAAGGACAGTACAATCATCTGCAAAAAGTGTCATGGGAAAATTTGTGACTAGAGGTAAATCGTTAATATAAACGAGAAAAAAGAATGGACCAAGAACACTTCCCTGAGGAACACCACATCTCACAGTTCTGGATTCGGAATAATGTAGGGTTTCCATATTTGTTGTTTTGTCTATGCCTTTTATTATAGTAATTTGTTTTCTATTAATTAAATAAGATTTTATTAGATTTAAAATGTTTCCTCTCACTCCATATGAGTACAGCTTATCCAAAAGAGTTTCGTGTTTTACATGGTCAAAAGCTTTTGTTAAATCCATAAAAAGAGCAAGACAGGGGGATATATTGTTTACATTTGTCATTACTTTAAAAAGAAAATTATATATTGCCATGTTTATTGTCTTATTTTTTCTGAACCCGTATTGTTCTTTTGTAAAAATATTATTTATTTCAAAATACATATATAAAGCATTATATATTACCCTCTCAAAGATTTTTGGAATAATAGGCAAAAGTGCTATAGGACGGTAGTATTTAATAATTTCTCGGTTACCTTTTTTAAATAGAGGTTTGACTATTGTAGTTTTTAATTTATCAGGAAAAACGCCGCTAGTGATACACAGGTTGATAATGTGGCTTATAGGTTGAGCTATTATGTGACTTACATCTTTTATCACATTCGTTATAAAGCCGTCAATACCTGCACATTTAGTATTTTTTTACCGTAATAATAATTTTAAATATGTCATACGGAATAGTAGGATTCATGAATATCGAATCAGGATTATTAAATGTCAATTTATAAGATTTAGTCACCTTACTTTGTGGTGAAACACTGTCAATAAAATGATTATTAAAGGCGTTAACTATTTTAGTGGGATCAGTCAAGATATTTCCATTATCATTTATTTTCGAAACAATATCGTGGGGATAGTTTGCCTTAGCTTTTGCATTTTTTATAATATTCCATGTCGCTTTAGATTTATTAGTGGATGATGTAATATAATAATTATTTTGTGCTTTGCGTGTTAAGTTAATAATTGTTTTGTATCTATTAGAATAAGTTTGAAATATATTTTTATTTTTTACCGTGGGAGCTCTTCTATATTTCCACAGTAACTCTGTCTTTCGCTTGCTACAAATTTTAAGACCACGTGTAATCCATTTAGGCTTTTTTAGAGTGGACAGTTTAACTTTCATTACTGGAAAACACAAATCATAGAAGAGTTTGAGTAAATCGTGAAACTTATTATAAGCATCATTAGGGTCATTTGCTTCATAAACTTCTTGGAACGATAGAGATTTTATGGCATTTATAAATTTAGTTCTATTTTCTAAGCAATAGTTTCTCCTTTTTGCATACCAGTACTTAATATCATAGGTTCTCTCAATAGGACATTGTAGGATTTGAGCGGTATGGTCTGAGAGAGATAACTCTACAACTTTTCCTTGATAATTGTAGAGATTGTGGATTATATTATCTCTACAAGTCAAGGATTTAAGCCTTGTAGGTTCAGAAATTCCCATATTCAAGTTAAAACTCTGTATTATACTTTTAAAGGTCACAGATTGCTTTGTTGTCTAGAGAATATCTATATTAAAGTCACCACATATAATAACTTTATTGTTTTTTATACACACCTTCAACAATATGTCATGTAGTTTGTTAAAAAAAGCGTTGTACGAATTATTTGTGTTATGAGGAGGCCGATATATGCAGATTATTTTTACTTTATGATCAGAGAGGTCTATAGCAGAACATTCTATAACATTTTCTAATGACATGCGATTAATTTCAATAAGATTTACAAATTTAACATAATTTTTTACCAGTATGCAGGCTCCTCCGCGTCTGTTTTGTCTTTTGAAACTTGAGGCTAATTTAAAATTAGGCATTGTCAAACTATCTTCATCTCCATCCACCATATTATGTTCGGTAATACAAATAACTTCAATTATTTGACCTTTATCCATTAATTCATCTAAAGATATCGTTAAGATGTCAGATTTATTTACTAGTCCACTAATGTTTTGATGCATTACACACAAACTCTTAGGCATTAAAAAACTGAGAATTACAGTTTGTGTTTACAGGGATGTCAGTTGGCGCAACAGAATTAGTAATTTTGTCGGAAATAATTCTAACACTATCAGGACAAATTTTACATTTCTCACATATTTCACATTCAGTTTGAGTACAAGCATCGTTATACGATTTAACAATATGATTGCGTTCGTTAAATAAATCTAGTTTATTTTGAGAGTCTGTATATTTTTTTAAATCACTTACATAATTAAGGCGTAATAACTCTCGCAATAATGACCTACATAAAAATAAGCAAAAACGGTTCCTTGCTGGTATAAAACTACTGTAATTCATATCGAGATATGTAGAGGTAATGAACTTATTACAAAGAAATTTAATTTCATTATTAATTTTCTGTTCATTTAAACACTTATTGTTCGGAATTTCGCTTACAATAGAATTAGTGTATTTAACAGAAGATAACCAAACGTGTAAATGTGATTTTAATTCAAAGGGATTATTATCGTTTGTTCCACCTAATAATATTACATAGTCATCCTTTGTCAAACGAGAAATGTTTTCTTTTAAAGATTCTGTGACCTCTCCTAGTTTGGCGCCATCTTTCCACATACATGTTATCTGGAATTCAGATCCTATTAAACGCTGAAGCGTTGTACGTACTCCTCTTCCCTGTTGATCAGCAATGATAATTATTTTCTTTTTGTGTTTATATGACTGGATTACTTGCTGTTTAGTAAATATTTTAGCAGTTACGTCCGTGTATAAATTTGGTGTATTTTTATTATCTTGGGGTTCAACAATATGCCTGGTAGTTGAAGATGGATATGTGTTTATTTGTTTACATGGTGTAAGATGTATAGAGCTTAATTCTTCTGAGCGTAGGGATTCAAAAGTGGTTGTTTCTTTATTAAATGTTGTCATTTGTACTGCCTCTTGTTTTTTTAAATTTGTTTCTTTGTACTGTGAATAAACCTGCCTGAAATTATCAGAAGGTATTGATTTTGCTTCACTTCGTAGCAGTGATTTTTGTCGTTTCACTTTTTTGGTTGAGAGTGGACTTTCAGTATACCCAATTCTTTTGTACATGTCTACTATTTTTATGTATTTTTCTAATTGTATCTTGAGACTATTATTTTTTAATAGTAAATTATCAATTTCGCTGTGAGCTGTTGCTAAATTTTCATTTGCTTTTTGAAGTTGCCTATACAAATCTAATGTATTATCTGAGTGTACTCGTATCATCATGCTATCATTGAGTGATGTTTCATCAGGTAAACTCATCATCGTACTGTCTAGTGGCATAGTATTTGAAGTTGTTGTAAATATGCTTAGATCAGACAAAGAATTTGATTTCTGAGGTCTACGGAGTGTAATATTTTGGGATTCCATTACGTTTATTTGTTTATTTCTCACTTATACATACTTTATCTAAATTTAAATAAAAACTTTTGAGTAAAATTAGAAAAATATCTTCGAATGACTAGGTTTGGAACTCTGGTGCTTATACTTTATACTTGGTAGGCAGTGACAATGAGCCAATCAGTTGTGTAGCGATAGCGTTTAAATTTTGATCCTCTTTGTTACATTTTAAATTATAATTTGTTTAAATACCTTCACAGTAACTTATTACACTTAATATAAACACTAATTGAAGAAAGTTTTAATTCTTAAATGAAGTCTACTCAAAAGAAGAGAGATGTTGCATCTCTTTGCGTATTTTATCGCATTTATCACGGGTTGTGCTCTGAGGAATTGTTCGGACTAATTCCAGCCGCTCAATTTCACCATCGCACATCGCGACAAAACTCGCGTTACCATCCATACCATCTGGATGATTGGCGGTCCACCACTGTGCGATTTAGAAGAAGTTTTCTCCCTCGCACGACTTCCTTGTGGAATCAATTACCACCAGCGAATTTTCCGGACCGATACGACTTAGGAACCTTCAAGAAAAGAGCTTACACCTTTCTAAAAGGTCGGCAACGCATCTGCAATTCCCCTGGTGTTGCGGTTGTTCATGGGCGGCGGTAGTCACTTACCATCATGTGAGCCGCATGCTCGTTTGCCCCCTATTCTATAAAAAAAAAAAAGAAGATATTATTTTTATATTTTTTATATAAAGTTATGAATTATTTTCAACTTTATTATTGATTTAACACTGCTAATCATTATCAATGTAGAATAATAACTATATACTTTGCATAATTTTTGCTGGTTTTTTTAAAGATATATATAGATATAACAATCTCACGTTATCTTTATCGTACATTTAAACCACTGACACGCACATTGTATGATATTTCACTTGATTACTTAATTTAAACAATTATTTTGCACGGACACCTTGTTTACGCGGCACAATCTCTTTCATCAATTTTTTCCATCAATTCAATAGTAAATATAAACGGAGATAACTACCCAGAAAAGGAGTCAGGCTCGCCAAACTATTCAAATCAAAAGAAAGCCACCACTACCTTTTTTCAAGACACAAATCAAGTCAGCGACCAAAACTGTAGGAAAAGACAATTTATGGAACGGAGTATTATAGGAAAAAGACTATCCGATAGAATAAGAATTCAAACCATAGAGAAACACACGAAAACAAAAGAATTCACAATAACAATAAAAAAAAAGTTAAAATGGAAATGGTGAGGCCATATAATTAGAGGTAAGGAGAAATGGTCCAAATTGATAATGAACTGGTTTACAGGTCATATGAAAAGGAAAATAGGTAGACCACGTATAAGATGGGAGGACAAAATTAGAGCAGGTGGCCAACAAACTGGCTTACAGTTTGGCAAACCTGGAAATGTAAATAATTTAACACTCTTTATAAGAATAAATTAAAAAATATTTTGGTAAATCCAATTATGTATACCTTAAAAAAATGTATAACATGATTATACGGAATTTTTAAACTAGTTTAAATACATTTCGACAGCACTATCGGCTTCAACACCCTCGAAAACCTTGAAAATGACACCCATGATGAAAAAATTTATACATATTGCAGCCGCCATCTTGGATTTACATTTCGAAAGCACTATCGGCTTCAACACCCTCGAAAACCATGAAAATGACACCCAAGATGAAGAAATTGATATATTTTGCAGTCGCTATCTTGGATTTACATTTTGACAGCACTTTCGGCTTCAACACCATCGAAAACTATGAAAATGACACCCATTATGAAAAATTGGTACCTAATTCAGCCGCCATCTTAGATTTACATTTCGACAGCACTATCAGCTTCAACACTCTCGAAAATCATGAAAATGACACCTATTATGAATAAATTTATACCTATTGCAGCCGCCACCTTGGATTTACATTTCGACAACCCCATCGGTTTCAACACCCTCGAAAAGCATGAAAATGTCACCCATGACAAAAAAAATAATGCCACTTACTTTTAGTACGTACTACTATTATTTATTCTGTGCTTTTAAATATTGTAATAAAAAAATCTCTTGTTATTATAATCAAGTATTTAAGAAATTTGGTTATTCGAATATTGTGTATTTGTACAGCGATCTTTTTGAGTCGCTGCAAACAACCGAAACAATGTCCACTCACGACGGCGACTGAATCCAAACTAAACTACTCTGTGGCTGTAGCTCCCCATTTACAGAAATAATTTATATACGAGGCTACCAAATCAACTAAAATTTCGCCATTTTCGAGCCGAAAAAAATTAATTATATCTAAACAAAACAAAATTACACTGCCATTTACATTCAGAGGCTTCCCACATGATAGATGAAGAGATTAAAAAATAGATTGAGTTAAACAATTGATATTTTCAAAAGTTATCGTGTTTACAAGTCACAGGGACATGATAAATCTACACCATAAGCCACTAATACCCTTTTGTTATTTAAAAAAAAGCAATTAATCGATTTAAAAAAAATATTAATAAGTTCAACAATCATTTATCTATGTAACAATGTGCTTTTTATATCATTTATATGTATAATATGATTGCTAGATACGATTTTATTCGATAAAATGTTGGAATCTTAATTTTTAGGACGTACCTTTTTTTTAGAACATACCTTGCGTTTTCGCTTAAGGTATGCAAAAATTTATAGACGAGAACCGCTAAGAATAGAGATGAAAAGAAAAGGTTGGAGGAGACCTATGGACGAGAACTCCTAAGGATAGAGAGGAATGGAAAAGGTTAGAGGATACATTTGCCAATAAGTGGCATACAGACAGGATTGTCGATGTACAATTGTTAGGTGTAGAGTGTAAAGATATATTCTTTATTCTTTATTGTACACACTATAGGTTGGTAACAATTATTAAATATTTAAATAAAATGTACAAAGGCGAGTTTAACCCTAATAAGAGTTCTCTTCCAGCAAACCTATTGGGAAAGAGAAATAGTTTTATATATAAAGTAAGTAGGTAGCAGCGCGCGTACTTAATAATTAACATAACATTACTTAATAGAAAGAAAATTGGCTATAAGTTACTATTAACAATTAACATATAAGTGTATAAAATATAAGTATAATTGATTTTCTTATTTCTATTGATTTACATACATATACATTAATAAATACAATAAATATATACACATACACACACATATGCATACATATATATATACACATATATATATATACATATATATATACATATATATATATATATATATATATATATACATATACTCATACATATATATATATATATATATATATATATATATATATATATATATATATATGTATATATATATATATATATATATACAAACATACATATAAATACATAAAATGTGTAAATATTTGTAATTCTAAGTTGACAGATAATATTTCTTTACTCTGCTCCGAAATATATCAAGAGAAGAGCTAGCACGTATGTCATGTGGAAGTGAGTTCCATAGCTTGACCGCCCTTATAGTAAAGGAACCACCACATCGGCTTGTGAAATGAGAAGGAGTTTTGAGAAGCAGCCGTTTAGTGGTCCGGCACTGAGTTTCACGAGGTACAAGATACTCAAAACGCTCGCGGAGATATGGAGGTGCAAGAGGATTAAAGAGTAGAAAGTAAAGAAATGATAACACATGTAAGTCTCGACGTCTACGGAAAGGAAGCCATTTTAATTGAGCCCTGTACTCTGAAACATGATCAAACTTACGAAGACCGAAAATAAAACGTATACACAAATTTTGAACACGTTCCAGTTTGTTCAACAGCTCCTCTGAAGCATCCAAAAAACTAACATCAGCGTAGTCAATGAGAGGAAGAAGAAGTGATTGAGCTAAGGTTATCTTAGTTTTTAACGGTAAAAACATCTGGAGGCGCTTGAGAGATTGGAAAGAGTAGTTCACCTTTCTGCTAATCATATTAATGTGAGCAACCCAAGACAAATTATTATCAAAAATAACACCTAAGTTCTTAGCAGTCTCTGTATATGGAATTTGAGTATTATCATACGTTACTGCAGGGATCTTCGAAGAATCTAATAAATTAAGCATATATGAGCTGCCGATAATCATTACTTGGGATTTAGCAGGGTTAACAAGAAGACCAAACGATTTTGCCCAACTGCTTATGCTACTTAAGTCAGCATTCAGGTTATTAATAGCCTCATCTATATCTTGGATTTTGAAATGACGGTATAATTGCAAGTCGTCAGCATAGAGATGATAATGAGAGGAGAGAACAGCAGTGAGAGCATTGATAAAAATAGAGAAGAGAAGTGGGGAAAGAACACCACCCTGAGGAACACCCGTCGTGAGATCACACCACTCGGAGAAATCCTCCTCATGGCGAACACACTGCGAGCGACCCCTAAGGTAAGAATTAAACCAAGAGATTACTGATGGTGAAATGTTTAAGGACGAAAGAATACCAAGAAGTATGTCATAATCAACGGAATTAAATGCACTGCTGAAATCCAATAATGTTAGAACAGTGAGAAGTCTTTTGTCCATGGCCCAGCGAATATCATCAGACACTTTAATCAGAGCGCTGACTGTGATATGGCCTGGACCAGATTGGAAAGGACTCAGCAAGCTGTGAACAGTTAGGAAATGAGACAGTTGCCTCTGAACTATATTTTCTAGTACTTTAGATAAGATCGGAAGAATAGAAATAGGTCGGAATTGGGATAAAGATGTAGGATTAGAAGTTTTTGGAAGGGGAATGACGAATGCCTTTTTCCAGCAAGTCGGAAAGGAGCTCGTCTCAAGCGAAGAAGAGATAATGTGAGTGATAATAGGGACAAGTTCATTAGTGATAGGTTTAATCATTTGCATACAAAGATTGTCATAGCCAATAGCTTTAGTGGAAATAGATAAAAGGCATTTTTTTTATGTCACCATCAGTAACTTTACTGAAATTAAAAGGAGAACACAGCGGCTTAGGAATATTGGAGAGAAGGTTAAGTGTAGTAGACTTAATAGAGTCATCAATAGAAATCGGAGGCTTAGAAAAGTGCCGGTTGAGTGCAGTCAAATCAAACGAGATATTAGAATCATTATGTGATTTGCCTATGCCCAGAGTTCTAAGAAATTTCCACATCTGAGCGGAATGAGAATTTTCAACCTCATCATAAATATGTCTCCTCTTAGCATCACGACACATCTTACTACAGCGATTACGTAGTTTTTTATATGTGAATAAATTTTCATTAGTAGGGTGCTTCTTATAACGCCTCTTAGCTTTATCTCTTTTGGACATTACTGCTTTTATAGACTCTGAAAGCCAGGGGGCTGGAAAGTGTTTAATTCTGACTCGCTTAAGTGGTGCATGTGTATCGAAAAGTTTTAAAATGAGGTGATTAAAAGCATAAACTTTATCATTAATATCTTCGGAATTTAGAACAGGGGACCAGTCAATTTTATTCACATCATCTCTCAAACGCTCCAGGTTAATTGATTTAAAGCTTCTTAGAAATAAGAATTTCGATTTGCGCCTAGGACGTTGAATTTTATAGGAGAGGAAGATAAGATCGTGGTAAGAGAAAGACGCAGATAGTTGACCATGCGAAGCAACCCGGTCAGCATCAGAAACAAGAATAAGGTCCAAAAGAGAAGGGGTACTATTAGGCGAATGGCGAGTAGCAGAAAGAGGAAGAATATGTAAATTAAAAGATGACACCAGAGAGAGCAATTTTTTGCTACGAAAATCATTCTTTAATAGGCATGTGTTAAAATCACCTAAAATAATGGTATTATCATAAAACGGAGTTAGATTTACAAGTTTTTCTTCCAGAGAAGAAAAATAATTTATATTGCGAGAAGGGGGATAATAGACCCCAAGCAAAGTCCTAGAATGATTAATAGTAATTTCAATAAATAAATGTTCAGCAAAATTTGTGTATATATTGGGTGAATGATCAACTATTTTAAAAGGAATGTCAGCTCTCAAATAGATTGCCACTCCACCATAACCTTTGCCGACCCTGTCATTACGTATAAGTTGAAAACCAGGGAGACAATACTGTACCGACGGAAGTGCAGGCTTTAGAAAAGTTTCAGAAACAAGTATGGCATCAACATATTTAGAATCAAAGGTTGATAAAAGATCAGCGTAATGAGCATGAGCATGATAATGCTTTGAGCGTTAATATGGACTATATTTAGATTTTTACTATAATTACAGAAAACGGCTACTAGTTGATCATGTAAATGAGTGGAATCATCGCTTAAGGCGCTTTTATAGATCTTATCGGAAGATCCAGAAGAAGAGCAAGAAAAGTAACTATCATCAAATCCCAAAATATCACACATGCTAATCAAAACTATAACAAAACTAAGCTATAACAAAATCAATAAAGATTAAATATATACTTGTATAACGTATAAAAAAATAAATATTATATAAGTCTGTATATAATACCTACAACATAAATAATAATATGTTATGAAATATTATGAAACAGTAATTATATTAAAGTTAAAATTAAAATGCCAACAATTATGCACTTAACAAAACATTTCTTTCATACCTGCCGGCAGTGGCATCGATAGAATTTTTTAATTACATAACTTACTTAAGACTAATTAATATACTAAAAAATATAGAAAAAGCACAGTCTTACCATCAATAATAACAAAGACAAATATTATCTACGGATCCTGTCTGGCAAAAAGACTGGTAGTATGTGCAATGAAATGACAGCATGACAGAAAATAATAGCTGTCAATATGATTTTTTGATCACTAATGTCATAGTGTCACATAATAAACAAAATTATGTAAAGTAAAGAAGAAGAAGAAGAAGAAGAACAAAATTATGAAGGTAAATTATTATAATATTAGAGATAACTACGAACTACGATGTTACAGTTAACACACAAAATTAAAGAGATGCAACACTATGCAAATGGAGACTACACAAAAATACAAATAAATTGTGGTAATTAAACACTAAGTTAACGCGAAGACACTATCTCTTGCCTGCGGTGCCAGTACGTCGACTTTTGGAAGCTCTAGCTGGTTCCCTGACCGCGTTCGTTGTCTTCGACTTCGACACAGGAGGCTCAACGATTTTATCGAGTTCGATCACAGAGCTAATGCGATGTCGAACGCCACCGCTACCCAGTACAAAAACAAAGCCTTCACGCGTCCAGCAATTCGATATTCCATATTTCCGTCGAGCTGCCATAAAGGCTTCATGTCGAGTCTTAGTTAAAAACTCCGACAGAGTGATACCAGTCCCCTTCAAACACGTCTTAGCTTGCCAGATCTTGTTCTTCACCTCTAACTCACACAACTTAAACAGGATTGGTCTTGGTTTGTCAGAAGAAGAAGTATGGCCCATGCGATGGCAGCGAGATATATCTTTGTCTGAGAAACCAGACAACTTTAAACGGTCAACAAAAGTCTTCACTAATACCTGTACAGTGTCCTCGTTCTTTTCCTCTGGAAGCCCATGAAGTAATAGAATCTTCCGCCGGCTCCGCATCTCCATATTATCCACCTGGTGCATCAACAGGCCTACCTGGTCTTGAAGATTGCGTAGGGCTGTCATGATAAATAATCTGAATGAGGAGAATTCGGATGTCAAATTGGCAACGGAGGCTGAAGGTGCTGCAGCATGAAGCTCACTTTGATAGATATCCATGCGCTGAGTAAACATCTTCTGGAGTTGTGTTATTGAATCTTGAATGGCATCCATTTTGAAAAAATCTTGTGCAGTGATAATGCAAGAAAATTGTGAGACTGATTTTTATTGACAAAGTTGGTAAATAGTAAGGATTTTACTGCCTGGCAGGTATAATGGTTAGTACATTAGTTTCCCATGTAGTAACAACACTATTGTAATGTTTTATATATTAAAAATTTAATTAAATTGGGAGACTTTAATTAAGCAATGTACTTATTGCACCTACCCACATGGAAAAAAATAATTGAAATAAAATTGGTGTCAATGAAGTCTACCTTTTTTCGATCTTTTAGTTAGTTTTCCTTAACTCTACAATATCGGGCTTTGTGTGGGTAGTTGCGCTACCTTTTTTCCTATTTCAATAATATCTCCTTTTCCACTTAAATCTTGCCGTTTTCTTATTACAAGCCTAAAACTAAAATTTGACATGTTTTGTTATTGTTGTTTATTTGGTCTCCATGGAAATTATATTCAAATTTGCTACCGGTCTGTTGTTTCTATTTCGATAATTCCACATAAATACTCTTTCCTCTTGACCATTTACAAAAAATTTGCGTTTAATTTAAATAATTTTTCCGTTCTCTCTAGAAAGATATAAAAGCCGAACAATCGGTGAAGAAAGACAGTCTTGCTTCAGTTCTCGAATTGGAAGCATCTTCTAAAGGCCTTATCCCGGGGCCGCTCTGCCCCGGGATCCTGCAAGCCTCTGTCCTGCCTGAAGCCACTGGACTCTACGAACCTCTGCTCTATCTGAAGTCGCTGGACTCTACAAACCGTTGCTCTGCCTGAAGTCGCCGGGATCCTACGAGTCTCTGCTCTACCTGGAGTCGCCGGAACCTGCAAACCTCGGTTCCGCCTGAAGTCACCGGAACCTGCAAACCTCTTTCCCGCCTGCAGTCACCGGATCCTGCAGGTTTCTGTGATGTCTGAAGCCGCTGAGGATCCTGCAAGCCCCTGTCTGGCCTGAAATCGCCGGATCCTGCAATTACCACATTCACCGGAGGTCGTCGCCTAGAGACGCCCACGCCTTCTCACCTACGCCGTGCGTGCTCGTTCCAGGCGCTGAGAGCACACCTTGGATCTTCCGACTCAGCTTCGGCACTAATCTCTTTTTTTTATTACTTTTTTAAAATAATCTGTAAATCGCATCATCCATCCTCATATTCATACTCCATTTTTGTTATATAAAATTGTAAATATTTTTGAATCCTAAATATATTATTTGTTTTGTGGTATTTTTGTTGTTTTGTTGCTCTTAGATTAGATTCTTTTTGTTCTTTATTGTCG
Organism: Parnassius glacialis; assembly: GCA_033319125.1. Classification (NCBI taxonomy): domain Eukaryota; kingdom Metazoa; phylum Arthropoda; class Insecta; order Lepidoptera; family Papilionidae; genus Parnassius; species Parnassius glacialis. The sequence continues at coordinate 3,248,156 of JAVANC010000028.1, read as the reverse complement.
CTTCACGACAAGGGCAAGTGCTACCACCTTCTTGACTCCGAGCTACTGAATATTTCTTGGGAAATCTTCAGAATACTTTTTCTCCCAATAACAGATTTTGACCCGACTCAGAATTCAAACCCGGGAACCTCATGATTAGCAGCCGCGTTTATGATTACTAGACCAACGAGTATATCATGAGCCATGTATTAACCTATTTATATACCGTAGGGAATGAGGGTAAAAAAATAAAATAAAATACGAACAAATGAAGATGGAAAGAATGGTAATCTCCCACTTTTTTAGCAATATAAAGTATCGCTCCGGCAACAAAGAGGCATCAGTCCATAATTCTACAAGTCTCATATCGTTACTATGCCCGTTGGGCTAAAACTTTAATTCTTCACTGAGATTCTGCCCAAATAAGACAAGTGATGTGTTTCTATTCGTGTAGTAGTTCTCCTAGTGTAAGCAAGGAAGATCGTGTTGCTGAGAGGCTGCCCTCTGTTACATCGAGAGGAGGAGTGTAGCTGTTGCTTTGCATACTTTGGTGTAATTATGTAATTATGTCCTTCACGTTACACAAATGTGTGATTGTGTCTGGTACATATTACTGTTGGTCAAACTCTATTTGCTCTATACTGAATGTCTTTACACCTAATTGTTTATGCAAGATTATTTGTATTTGACTCATGCCAATGTCTAAAGTTGCCTGAAGTTCGCGGTGTGTCACATGTCGATCTTCCTCAATCAGCTTACGCACAGCATCAAGGTTTTCTTGGGTGACTGCAGTTTTTTGGACGACCTTAACGGGGATCATCACTGAGCTTGACACGTCCACGTTGAAATTCAGCAAACCAGCGATGAATTGTGGTTTTGGATGGGGCTTCACCACCAAATGCAGAAATCATCCGGTCAACACACTGTTTTTGTGTTAAACCACTTCGAATGTCATAATAAATCATTGCTTTTGAATTTTCTCGAGTCAATTCCATTTTCTCAACGACTAAACAAGTTTGACAAAACCTTGTGACAAGACCGAGAATCTTTTTTTAAATAAATAAAAGGTATTCCATTTTTAAAACCAAGGAGTTTTCAATTAAAAAGATTTTAATATGACAGGAACAGTGGAAATGTTCCATTCCCGATACTTTTAGTACAGCCTATGTATCGTTATTATGCCCGTTGGGCTAAAACATTACTTCTACACCGAGATTCCGCCCAAATAAGACAAGTGATGTATTTTTATTCGTGTAGTAGTTCTCCTAGTGTAAGCAAGGAAGATCGGGTTGCTGAGAGGCTGCCCTGTGTTACATCGAGAGGAGTAGTGTAGCTGTTCCTTTGCATACTTTGGTGTTATCATGTAATTATGTCCTTCACGTTACACAAATGTGTGATTGTGTCTGGTACATATTACGGTTGGTCAAACTCTATTTGCTCTATACTGAATATGTAGTGCTGTACGCTGTCTTATTCGTGATAATGATCAATTGCGTAAGCAAGAGAGCAAGTTGAACAACCGCTCTCACACTTTTATTATTTTTAACAATTAACCATAAGAGTAAATTCTAATACGAGTAACATTCTTTTATTTAAATAAATTTGAGAATGATTTCTAACATCAGAAGTGGTATAGTATCTAAAATCAGAAGTGGGACTAAAACTTTTTCCTATAGCTTTACATTGAAATTTCGTACAATACAATAATTTTGTAAGTTCAAGGTAACTCAGCGAGCTATCAAGAGCTATGCTCGGAGTTTCTCTGCGTTATAATATTATTAATAAGAATATCTACAGTAGATCCAGAGTCACCAACATAGCCCAGTAGATTAGTAAGCTGAAATGGCAATTGGCTGGCCATATAGTTCGAAGAACCGGCAGCTGATGTAGACGAAAGGTTCTCGAGTTGCAGCCACGTACCGGTGAGCTAAGTGCAGGATGGCCCCCTACCAGATTAAGTAAAAATCTAAGAGAATCTAAGATATGCAGGCAGTAAATGGATGCCGGTGGCTCAGGATCGTTCATTGTGGAATTCCTTGAAGAGGCTGTAATGATGATGACGTAAACTGTAAAAATCATATTCATAAAAAGTTAAAAACGCAAAAGGCAAAGAAAAAAATTATTATGATAAAGTGAGATACTTGTACTTAAATGGTTAATGCGACGTTCATATTACCAGAGGGATGGAAAGGGTATTCTTAAGGCATCTATCACAGATGATTTATCTGAGCTCGCACGTCACTTCGGGAAGGAATGGGCTATTTTAATTGAGATAATATTTTGCCAAACAAGTATAAAATTCAATATTTATTTTTGTATGAAACGGTTTTTTTTTTAACTAGAAGCCAAAATAACACATATACTACTTACTATCTTTATTAAAAAAAACTTAAACAAAATCAAATATCTTCATTAAAAAAAAATTAGAACAAAATCATGTAATAAGCATGTAATAACAAAATAATGATAGCGCTCTAAGTGGTGTAATAAAGTACAAACAGCCATTGCAATTCTATAGCACACTAATAAATAGAGAAAAAAAATTACACTCCTTAGGGTTTAAAATATGGGACGGATTTGATTATTTTTGCAATAACAAGTATTAAAATTAATACATTATTCTTAGCGTAATAAATAAAATGATTCAAGAAGATACGTTGTTTACATGGTTATATGTGGTAGAGTCATGCTGCAGCTATATTATATTTGTAGCAAGAATGTGTGGGCTCTTTCGGGCATGGACCATGCTCTCAGAGAATACCAGCGTAAAATAGCAGTAGCAATACTGTGTTTCGTATGGCTGATGTAGAGAACCGTAGATCATATTAATTGGAAACGAGGCATTCCACTTTCTCAAAGGTGACAATGCATCTGCATTATGATTCTTAATTGAGTATAGATGTACCATCATGTGGACTGTGTGCTCGTTTTTCACGCTTTATTAAAAAAAATATTATCTTATTTTCACCGATCTATTTGCAAACATAACAAGGTGTATTACTATTTGCAGACTTATATTATCATTGTTGCTGACTAGACTCCTTCTTCTCGCAATATGTTACGAACGTATGTAACGTGTTTCGCCATATAGAGGTATTATAACAAATCTAGATATTACTCGTGTTAACGTTGAGCTCAAGATTTGTTTTACTAGCATTTTAATCTACTAATAAATGCAATAATCCCAAATTATCATTTTTTAAATAGGATAGGGTGACAAACGAGAACACAGTCCACCTGATGGTAAGTGGTTGCTGTGGCTCATAGATATCTACATTTATCGTCGCATGCGAATCAAAATGCAGATGCGCTATCACCCGCATTCCAGAGGCATTCCATCTTAGTTCTCCTAAGATTTAATGCCTCTTTTCCAGTAGAAAGGGACTCCGATTCTATACACTCACCATACGAAACACAGCAGTGTTAACACGTCCGTCCGGTTTTGAGACACAATAGTAAGACAATAGCAATGACCTATATGTGGTGCACGGGACAGCGAAAGTGTTAAGCTGCTATTTTACGCTGGTATTCTGTGAGAGCGTGGTCCTTCCCCGATCGATCCGACCCATTCCTGCTACAACTATACTACTAATATAGCTGCAGCATGGTCCTACCACGTAAAAAATGGCGCTGTATGTTATTTTATATCACATAACTTGAGTATTTTCTTGAGTCTGTCTCAATAGGTAACGTCTTCTTACATATTTCTGCCGCTGAGCATCAGAGCTTGCAATGTAATGTTCCAGATTCATTGCTATAGAGAGCCAGTATAAATACAGGCTATGAGGCATTCTATCACACTTCTCAGAGGTGAAAACGAATCTGTAGCCATTTCTTTTAAAGTTGGCTGCAAGTTATTAATAGAAACAGACGTTATTTTGCGGAAATTTATTATATTTAAAATGTTTAAAATTAAGGCCAAGATCCGCATAATAAATTAAAATTACGTGACTTACCTAGCATGAAGCATTATTACCTAGCATTTTGACAGTGGTAGAGCCACGCGGCAGCTTTTGCTGTTGCACGGATGGGCCGGCTCGAACCAGGGTGGTACCACGACCTCACAGAATACCAGCGTGAAGTAGAGGTTTACCTCTGCGTTCCGCTTGGTGAGTGCAGGTGGCCGGAGGCCCTTTTTACTGGAAAGGAAGCATTTCATCTTAGTCCTCACGTGTGACAACGCATCTGCATTTGGATTTGTAATAGAGGATAGATGTAGATGTCTATGGGCCGCAGCAACCACTTACCATCAGGTGGACTGTGTCCTCGTTTGTCAACCTTATCCTATAAAAAAAAATAAAGAACACCCCTCTATCTTTTTCTATCGTCTATTTCACCAGTAGGGTTAGCATGGGCAGTAGCCAATTTTATCCCCGGAGAAAGGAGAAAATTTCTATTCCTCGCTTAGTTTTTATCCACCCTTCGAGCATGGGCACACCGGTGGATATTATATCCACATTAGATAAAAAAGGAGATAGATTTAGACTTAGATAGTTTTTGTATGAATGTAAACTTAAACCCACGTCCCAATGAACTAGGATAAAATTGTCCCTTTTCAAATATCAAAAAGTATAATTTTTATCTTTCATTTGGCTCCATGCTACGGACGGGGGATATATATCTACTCGTTATGTCAAACGGGGATATACTTCTCCCCGTTTCCGTGCTTTGGCATAAGCACAAGATAATTTTATCTCTTGTCAGTGGATATAATCGGGGGATAAATTTTTGTCCCAGCCCATGCTAGCCGTGCAGAAGATGCTTCGTTTACTATGGATCTTTCATTATCAATAGTGGTGTGTTCTTCCTATAATAGTGGTATTAAGAGTAGTTGTTTGGGATTTGTGGTGATGAGAATAATCGACACAGTAATTTTATTTTATTACGCGGCTCCTTGCTAATTACTTTTTAACATCTTGACTACATTGTTAGTGTTTGCAGACAAACTCGAACTGCAGAAGCCACTTACCATCAGGTGAGCCGTAAGCATTTGTCCCTTCAGATTTATAAAAATAAACTTATTCCGGATACTAGCGTCACAAAATGTATGAACAATAGGTACAATTTTAAATTGCGGTACACAGATTTTCAATGCATGGTATGATAAAGAATAGGAAAAATAAATACAGAAAACAATTTGTTCAGACACAGACATGACAAATTAATACGTTGTATGCCTTTCAGGTGTAATTTCGAGAGACAACATAAACAAGCTTCTCGGTTTGACAAATAATAATGGAGTCCGGTTTCATCAAAGGCATATATCACGTCGCCTCCAGAATCACGCGTCACAAAAACACAAAACATGTTCCCGCTGTCACGCGAGGGGATCGCGAGTAAACATTCATCAAGCGTTCTTATTAAATGATGAAAAGTTGTTTAGAATTTGTCGTTTATTACAAAATTTTTAAATAAAATGAAAAACTTGTTTTTCTTATATATTTATAAAAAAGGTTGACATTCATGCACATAGTATACCTGTGATTAGATGCTGTGGCCCATAGACATCTAAATTTATACTCTATTAATAATCAAATGCAGTTGCATTGTCACCCGTGAGAACTAAGGTAGAATGTCTCATTTCCAGTAAAAAGGGTACAGCAAATTATGGAATAGAAATAAGAACCATTGTACAAACTTACTATAATACTGTTTCTGTATCTTGTTGTGTGTACATAAATAAATTAAAGAAAGGGTCTCTAGTTATCTATAGTTACCATACCAAACATTCTCAAAGAACGCTCTCACAGAATAAAATAACAACAGCACAGCAACAATGCAACATCACAAACACTCACGCCTGTCAACCAGAGGGTTTGGGAGAGAATACGGACTTCCATTTGGCACGAACCTTACACAACTTTCTCACCTCCTTTACATGCATATGTTTACGCATACATGCTCCTTGATTAAAGGTCCTCTTAATCCGGTCCATTTTCAATATATAGTCAGTTTGGTCGACAAACTGTCGTCTAGGCAGGGCTTCCCAATCTTATTATTACTGTGACACCCTTCAGAGTTTGCCACTTTTTTGCGACGCCTCTTCTCTGGCCAAAAAATACACATCAGTTGTAATTCTAGCCTAGTAGCAAGATACCAGAAAACCTGCAAATAACATTTGTAATTTTGTATTAAATAATAAGAAAAAAAAAGAACAAAACATGAAAAGAGATACTTTGTTGGCTGGCTACTAATGAGCACCAAATCTTCACAATCTAGAATTCACCAAAATATTTCTTAAAATTATTCATACAGTCTTCAAGTGTTAATCATTCATACACAATTAATTCAAACCGCTTTTATTTTTCCTCAGTCTACATTTATACGTTTCTTTTACACCTACATCTTGTAACCTCTCTATTCTTATAAGCTGTAATGCAGTGGTAAACACAGATGCCAGATGCCTCCAACGCCTGAACAGACAATTAATTCGGCATAAGACCAAGTAACGATCCGTCCCTTCGTGAACCCCTGGTATACTTTTGTATCTAACACTGCGCTCCTCACACCCAATAAGATTTCGATAATGATTTCGTATAATTTTCAGTTAAATATGAACAAATTGTTGTAAAAGAGATGTAAGAAGGTCATCCATCGGAAGCCATACAATTTCCCACAGTCACTTGTGAAACGTTAGAAAAATATTATGGAAGCATACATGGAAAATTGAATATTTAATGATTGCTTATATTATCGCGCACATTTAAACATTTAATGAAAATTAGCTTTATGGATTTTATACCGTTCAATTTACTTATTTTCTTATATATTCTAAGACTAAGATGAAATGCCTCGTTTCGAAAAAATGTATCCAGTTCTCTACGCTCACCGTAAGAATTGCAGCAGCATTAACTTCTATTTTACGCTATTATTCAGTGAGAGCGTGGGTGCTGCCCTGGTCAAGCCGACGCATTCGTGCTACAGACATAATAATTTAGCTGCAGCAAGGATAGTCGTCTTTTACTACATGCTAGGTACAGTTGGCACATTCTTTGTTATAAATCTATGGTAACAATATGCTACAAACCAATATGGGAATCTTTTTATATTTTGTTTTACATTACATAACCTCGTTTCTCTAAAAACTTTTGAATATTAGCTGAGTGAAACGCGAAATATTAGCTCTTCACGAAAGTTAAAAAATTGAAGTTACAACCAATATACGTCCCACTGCTGGGCACAGGCCACTGCTGGGTTTTAGGTAAAGAAAGTGCCTACCGCGCTGCCCCAATGCGTGATGCCGACTTCAGATATCTTCGTAATATTTTTTTTTATTCTCAGACATGCTGGTTTCCTCACGATATTTCCCTCACCGCCGGACCACATATTAAAAGAAAAACATAACATTTAAATTAACAATTTCATTGGTCCCGGTGGGGATCGAATCCGGGTTGCTCGCGTACTATGAAATTTATAGCGAATGCTAGCCATTTGATCCACTGTGGCTCTTTACAAGCTCGTATAAAAATTCAGAAGATCACGAACAGCGAATCGCTTTGTACCTGAGAGACAAAGGTGTTTACGAGTTACGAATACAATTATGCACCTTAATAAGGTTTCTTTAAGAATATATAAAAAAATACATTAAGTCTTATGACTGTCATCAAAAAGGGTAGACAGGAGACTTAAGAATTCTATTTATTTGTTATCTAGTGCGAAATACATTTAAAGTTAATTTTCTAACACTACTGTAAATACGACACCTGCAAAAGATTTCTTATAGACGTGAGTGTTTTACGTTCGCCAAATAGTGGTGTTACAGTGTCAAGCACAAGCGGGAAAGGGATCGTTTCCTAACCTACATACAATAAGTACATCGGAAGAAAGTCTTCTAGTGTAACTATGCTGCCGAAAAGACAACATCGGGAATCCGACTTTAAAATTAGAGAAGAACTTAATAAATTGAAAAATGAAATAATGTCATTTATACAAAAAATATTTTCATATTTTGCAAATGCAAGAGGAAATTTTAAAAATAATAAATAAAATATATATATATATAACAAATTATCGCAGTCTAGTAGAAATCATAGATGAAAAAGTATAAAATACACTATAGAAATCATTAAATCCGAACAAAATATTTGAAAAGTGAAATGAAATATAAAAAACCACAAAATGTAAAAAAGGAGAAAATTAACTTATTAGAAGAGGACATTTCGCAATGTAAAATATGCCAACTCTTATCTACGAAACCTCATATTGGAATTTCAATGTCGTACGCAGCGCAGTCGAAACTATATAATAGTTCTCGGTGTATATGAAAAATAATATTTTTTTTTTATAGAATAGGGGGGCAAACGAGCATGCGGCTCACCTGATGGTAAGTGACTACCGCCGCCCATAAACAACCGCAACACCAGGGGAATTGCATATGCGTTGCCGGCCTTTTAGAAAAGTGTAAGCTCTTTTCTTGAAGGTTCCTAAGTCGTATCGGTCCGGAAAATTCGCTTGATTGATTCCACAAGGAAGTCGTGCGAGGGAGAAAACTTCTTCTAAATCGCACAGTGGTAGACCGCCAATCATCCAGATGGTATGTATGATAACGCGAGTTTTGTCGCGATGTGCGATGGTGAAAATTGAGCGGCTGGAATTAGTCCGAACAATTCCTCAGAGCACTCCCCGTGATAGATGCGATAAAATACGCAAAGAGATGCAACATCTCTTCGCAGTGCCAGTGTATCGAGCCGATCAGAAAGAACTCGGTGGTCGACGATTCGAATCGCTCTGCGCTGGATGCGGTCAAGTGGAAGGAGCTGGCACTGGGGTGCCCCCGGCCCAGAGATGAAAACAGTATTCCATATGAGGCCAAACTTGCGCTTTGTAAAGTTGCAAGTGATGTGCCGGCATGAAATACTGTCTCGATCTGCTGAGCACGCCAAGCTTTTTAGACGCCAATTTGGCCTCCCCTTCCAAGTGACCACGAAACTGCACACTATTCGATATGTCGACGCCAAGGATTCCGATACTAGCTGAGGAAGCAAGGGGATTGCCTTGAAACTGAGGAGATACGACAAAGGGGTACTCTTTAGCGGTAAACGCGCAAACTTGTGTCTTGTGGGAATTGAACTGGACTAGATTTAGTCGGCCCCAATCCGAGACTTTGTTAAGCAAAGACTCGACTTCAGACACAAGTTTGTCCCGGTACTCGGCGACGTTTTCCGAGAAATATTGGCACGGCCGGTATATATGGCATCACCAGTGCTGTCGTCTGCATAGCAATGAATGCTTCCAGTTAGCAACACATCATTGATGTGCAGGAGAAACAGCGTTGGTGATAGCACGTAGCCTTGTGGAACACCAGCGTTGATAGGCTTGAAATCAGAGCATGCACCGTCTACTTACTACCTTGATGCTCCGATCAGCAAGGAAACTGGTGATGCAATTGCATAACTTCTCGGGAAGCCCATAGGAAGGAAGCTTCGAAAGAAGCGCTTTGTGCCAGACCCGATCAAAGGCCTTCGCTACGTCCAAACTAACGGCTAATGCCTCCCCTTGGACTCTGCTGCCTCCGCCTATCTATGAGTTAAGTAGTCTAGAAGATCACCAGCTGATCGACCCCGACGAAAACCCTACTGGCGGTCACTAATCAGCTGGTGATCTTCAAGGTACCTCATGAGCTGGCAGTTTATAATGGCTTCCATTCTTTTGGAGAACAAGAAGGTGGTGGCGATAGGCCTGTAGTTGGACGGGTCTGAGCGGTCGCCTTTTTAGGATCGGGGTGCACTAAAGCTGTCTTCCATGAGTTCGGGACTACGCCTTGGGAGTAGGAGTACCGGAAAAGATGCGTTAAAACCGGTGCCAACTCCGGAGGCACACGTCTTCAGCACAATGGGAGGGACCCCCATCGGGCCCACTCGACTTGCTGACGTCCAGGGAGGAGAGTGCTTTGCGGACCGAGTGCTGTGTAAATCACACATCCGGCATGGAGCACTCACATCGCGGGATGGTCGGTGGTGTGTTCCCCCCGTCATCTAGAGTCGCGTTGGACGCAAAAAGAGAGCTCAACAGATCGGCTTTCTCCTTTGCGGCATGGGCCAGTAAGTCGTCCTCGCTGTGCAGAGATGTAAGAGATGGCTGACAGAAGTTCCCTTGGATAGCCTTGGCGAGAGACCAGAATGCACGGGTTGCCGAAGGAAGGCGAACTAGCTTCTCGCCAATTTAGCCGATGTGCTCAGACCTTGCCTTGGCAATGAAGCTTTTGAAGGACCTAGAGGCGGAATTATACTTCTTTTTAAGTGCCGCTGGTGTTTACATCCCGAGATGTTGATGCGTCATCCCATGCCCGGTAGCACTCCTGCTTATAGCGTGATGCTAAAATAGCTGTAAAAACAGAAGCGACCAAACCATGGCTGGATCTGCCTCCGATGGGCACCACAGAGGATTGAATAAAAAGTTCCATACCCTGAAGTACCACATCAGCAACAGAATCGGCAACAAAGCTGGGATCTTCCGGCTTGAAGCAAACCCGCCTTTAAGGGTAGGATGCAAAAAAGACCGCAACCCGTCCCAGTCAGCTGACCTATAGTGCCAAACACGGCGGCAAGCTGGTAGATCGCAACTGCGATTGGGGCGTGAGTGGCACCGTACTCCGGATCAGACAATGGTCCGAAGAGCCCAGAGGGGCAACGACGGAGACCTGATATCCGTCCGGATGAGAGGTCAGCAGAAGGTCCAACAGGGAAGGTACATGGTCTTCCACATCTGGGATCCGCGTAGGCGAAGTAACCAGTTGTGTTAGACCATATGCCAAAGCAAAGTCTCGTTTAACCGATCATGCGGGTAGTTCTGTCATGTACCCGCATGATCGGTTTAAACGAGAACCAAGCCATTCAGCGTGGTGGGCGTTGAAATCACCGAGTATCACGATCTCTGCGGATGGGACCTGTTGTAGCACGGAGTCTGCAGCCATTTGGACGTGGTCGATGAGTCGGTCTGTGTCGGCATTACCGCTATGGGACCTACAGAGGCACCCGTAGACGCGGGGATGTTCGTCGCTGTCTATGCGCAGCCATAGGATTGACAGATCCGTACCTTTAAGACTGCCGAGAACAGAGAGACAGAAGAACGAGACAGAAGAAAACAGATGTCCTCTCTGATATACACGCAAACTCCAGCCCGGGGCACAAACGAGTATTCTAATTTGTACCCCGGCAGGAAAAATACGAAATATCAGCCGGAGAGGACACCTGTGTCTCGGTCAGAAAGAGCAAGGCCGGCTTAGCTATCTCCAGATGGTAGTGGACGGCGTTAAGGTTTGAATGAAGTCCCCTGATATTGCAGAAATCTACGGTAAGCGTGGCAGGGGTTGCCTTTGTCTTCTTGCTCCGCTTGCCCCGAGCAAGTTTCGTCTTGAGCACCCACGCCCAGGAGTGGAGTAGTTTGGTCGTGGATGTTCAGCGAGGGATTCTCCAGGGGTGCTGGTACCCTCCTGGGGTAGTCTTTTATTTAATTCCACTACCATGTTGAAGGGGGGGGGGGGGAATTGGGCCTCCGGCCACCTGCACTCATTGCATCACACAAACTATTAAATAATATAAAAATACGATGACTAAGTCTTAGTAAAAATAATCTTAGTTATTTTATGCCAACATACGAAGTATCAAAAGAGTGCATACATTTAATGACTAAAATTTATTATTAAATGTAATTTTCATAACACTCACATTATTCTTTTCACCGAAACGTGGATTAAAAACAAATAAAAACCGGCCAAGTGCGAGTCCGACTCGCGCACCGAGGGCTCCGAACAAATCCGTAGGTATATCAGTTTAAAATTATTAAAAATATTTTTATTTTATGATGTTCTTAAAAATTTATGCTTTTCGCAATTTTTCCTTTATCTGTGCTATAAAACGTTGCTTCGTACTAAATTTCAAGATTCTGAGTTCACGGAAAGTACCCTGTATGTTTTGATTCCCTTGCGAATGTCAAAAATTTCGGCATAAACGGCTGTATCTTTTGATAGCGCTGGCTTAGAAGTTTGATTTTTTCACAACTCCAAGGCATAGTAGTAGTAGTATACCTCTACGTATTCCTGAGAAAAAGGGTCTTGACAGACAGACAGACGGACAACAAAGTGATCCTATAAGGGTTTCCGTTTTTTCCTTTTGAGGTACTAACCCTAAAACTGAAGCTTAATTACATCAAATCTCGAACTACACACACATTATGTAACTCAAGGTCAGATGAATTAAGAGTGTAGCTCACCATACTTAAAAATATAGAAATTGATCAAAAACCACTCAAAGTTCTCGAATCATACTTGTATGATAGGTACCAAGTTTATAAAATTGGATAATTCGAAAGTCACCCTATATTCATATTCTAAATGAGGACCATTGTTGTTTTCTTAAATGTGAATAACATTAGTACAATAGGTTTCACAAGACATTTTACACTATGCGGATGTATACCAGTCTTTTTTATTTTGGTAACTTAACAACGTCTGTCATTAATGAAGCCGAAAAATGATATTAATAAAATTAATTTATGCCTGCAATATAACTTACTAACACTTAACCCTTCAAAAACATCTTACATGATTTTTTCTTGCTATAAACAAGAAAATATCCGATCATCCACTTCTAATTGTAGCTAATGAACCCATACACAATTCTAAAGAAGAAAAATACTTAGGCATAATCCTAGACAATAAATTAACCTGTAAACCTCAATATAGATAATATGCGATTTACATTAACACCCATATTAGGAATTTTAAGAAAAATAGCAAAATGTTTCCCACAATCAATTAAAAAACTAATATATAATACTCTTGTAAAGAAGCATTAATAATATCTGATACAAGTATGGGGAAGTGCCGCACAAACCAATATAGATGTACTACAGCGAAGTCAAAATAAGGTTATTAAAGTACTATTGCAGTACCATTATTTTACTGATAAAATTTATAAAAACACTAAACTTCATATATAGTTCATACATATTATTAAAAAAATACTATTAAAATCATCCATTCACTAATTAAATTTTATAAAAAATACACCGATATTGTATTCGAAATAGACACAAGCCAGCACTGCCTATTAGGGATGTTACGGAATCGGTTATATCGGAACCGAATTCGGAAGCGGAGTTTTTACATTTTGTTTTTCGAAACCGGAACCGAAATCGGAACCGTTTTAAAACAGTGGTAGAGCCACGCGGCAGCTTTTGCTGTCGCACGGATGGGCCGGCTCGAACCGGGGTGGTACCACGACCTCACAGAAAACCAGCGTGAAGTAGAGGTTTATCTCTGCGTTTCGCTTGGTGAGTGCAGGTGGCCGGAGGCCCTTTTACTGGAAATGAGGCATTCCCATCTTAGTCCTCACGGGTGACAACGCATCTACATTTTAATTTGTAAATAGAGGATAGATGTAGATGTCTATGGGCCGCAGCAACCACTTACCATCAGGGTGGACTGTGTGCTCGTTTGTCACCCTTATCCTATAAAAAAAAACTGGAGTCGGAGGTGGAGGCAGAAAAGTTGTGTTAAGGACAGGTCTATTGCACTGTATTTTTCGTTACAGTTTCATTTTTTTTGAATTCTTCGCATTCAGTGGTATGAACAGACTTTAAATGACTTTTTGACGAAGTAGTCGTACCTCCCGTTCGTGAATATATCTTGTCACATAGTTAACACTTGGCCGTATTCTCAGAAACGTAATTCAAATAATTCCAAATGGAACTTGATTTTGGCTTCATTGTCCAATTCAAATTAATTTGTTACACCTTAAATAAAACACTACCAAAATTAATCAAAACTCGCATAGGTATAAATGAAGCGCGAACGCACAACATGCCAATTCCCAAATACAAACAAGATATTAAGTTAAAGAGTAATCGACCGAAGCACGAGGGGAGGAAGGTTCCCGGGGCGACAAGCACAAAATTGTTTGTACACACTGATCGCGGCCGCCGCCACCACTGTGCTTCGACCTCCAATATATAACTTCCGATTAAAATTTAACGGAACCGATATCGGAATCGGAGGTTCAAAATCAATCGGAACTTCCGAAATTTCGGAATCGGAATCGAGCCTCCGTAACATCTTTACTGCCTATCTGTAGACCTGACATAGGAAGGAAAAGCATTAAGTTTGAGGGAGTGCAACTTTACAATAAGCTGCCTAATGATGTGAAAGAATGTAGCACTACTGCATTATACAAAAGACGCCTGTTAAATTACTTATACTAATTTTTACTTGCTTTGGAATGCAGAATTTTTTATATTTGTTAATAGTTAAGTGTTTATTATTATCACTATCAAGCGAACTGTATATTGTTCTTACGTGAATAGTGACATAAAGGTCTTTAACATGATTTTATAGTATTAGACAACTTCAAACAATGTAGGCTACAAATGCACTGATATTACAAAATAATGAAACCTGTGGATTTTCGTTTGCCATTTTTTCTCGGGTCAAGAGAATTTCATTTCAAGTCGGTAGTAGATTAGAAAAAAAAGAGAAATTTGACATTTTATTTACTCACGTCATAGGACATCCCTTTGACGTGAGTAAATAATATGTCAAATTATATTTTTTCATGTAATTTTAATAAATTCGATTTCATTTATGCCGCGGAGATTAGGGCTATATGATAATTACAACAAAAGTGATTTAAACATTCGGATGAAAGAGATCACTATCATCAATCAGAATATAATTATTTTATAAATAAGAGTGACAAACAAGCACACAGTCAACCTGATGGTACGTGGATGCTGTATGATGATGAATGTGGCCCATAGACATCAACACCTATTGTCGATTAAGAATCCGAAATGCACATACGTTGTCATCTCTAATGACTAAATTTGTCAAAAATAACGAGGCTAAAATT
>JAVANC010000028.1:3204035-3233231 GCA_033319125.1 Parnassius glacialis | reverse complement strand
CCAGCGTGAAGTAGAGGTTTACCTCTGCGTTTCGTTTAGTGAGTGCTTGTGGCCGGAGGCCCTTTTTACTGGAAATGAGGCATACCATCTTAGTCCTCACGAATGACAACGCATCTGCATTTTGATTCATAAACGAGGATAGTTGTACATGTCTATGGGCCGCAGCAACCACTTACCATCAGGTGGACTTTGTGCTCGTTTGTCACCCTTATCCTATAAAAAAATGAAATATTTTAGAAACAGCTTTGAAGTGATCACCTAATTCCCAGGAATTATTATTAACTACGTTTATATTCAAATAACTATGTTGTTTATGTAGTCCGCTGGTGCCATCAGGGACAAAATAATAAAGAAGAAAATTTGGTGACCGCATGTACATTCGCGGGGCGGAGACATAGGTGTCATCTTATATGATTTTAGCTTATTGCGCTTATTGCCAGTTGCAATAATGGTGCAAGATTTACTTAGCGATGCAACACCGATGTTGCAAATATACCTTCACCTTACTATTAAAATCGTGCTAAGTCCCACCGTGTCCGCATGCAATCGTACTTATTAATTATAGAAAAATTACAAGTACACAAGTTAAATAACAATTTGATATGTGTGTGTGTTTTACGTATCATCCATCCGTCCATTATAGCCTATAAAAGCCCATTGCTGAACATAGGCCTACTTCGTAGATTGCCTCATGGGGGAATTTTGCCAAAATGCTTTGCCAAAATGCTGCAGGAAGGTCCTGCTGTTTCATTTTACCTATGTCGCTGCTTATGATACTCTCGGGATCGTATGGGCCAGTGGATATTCTTACACTACCACTAAACGATATTTTTTACATATATTTTGTTTAAATTTATTAATATTATATATAAACAGTATTTCAAACAGTGGTAGAGCCACGCGGCAGCTTTTGCTGTCGCACGGATGGGCCGACTCGAACCGGGGTGGTACCACAACCACACAGAATACCAGCGTGAAGTAGAGGTTTACCTCTGCGTTTTGCTTGGTGAGTGCAGGTGGCCGGAGGCCCTTTTTACTGGAAATGAGGCATTCCATCTTAGTCCTCACGGGTGACAACGCATCTGCATTTTGATTCGCAAGCGAGGATAGTTTTAGATGTCTATGGGCCGCAGCTACCACTTACAATCAGGTGGACTGTGTGCTCTTTTGTCGCCCTTTTCTTATAAAAAAAATTATTTCTTTAGTAAAATATTGAAAGTTGGTAATAGTGAGACATTGTTGTTACAGTGCATACATTGCTCCACGAATAAATTACTGACTCTGTAGAGAAACTGGAATCGATAGCTTTTGTATGTTCCCGGTGTTTACAAAGTGTATTTTTTTTTCTAAGAGTCTTTCCACCTTGTACATAGCACCGTATCCTCTGGTGAAAGAAAATATAGTCGAATATTATGTTCGAAAAAAATATACTGATTACATACGGAACGTGTGAATTTTGTAAATTGGCTATAGCGCAGTTTATGGCAAGGTTTTTGGAGACACTAGAAGTCACGCAAAAAACTTAAACTACAACTTAAAGAGAATTAAGGATGGATAGTTCAATACGAGAACATGTTACAAATATAGAATAAGAAGCCAATAGAATATGAAGCATTCTTACTTTAATTCTTATATTTCTATAAAACGTTATATTTTTATAAATAAGTATATTCATAGTAAAATATTAATTTAATTATTTATTTATTCGATTTTTCTCTATTTATTACTGCGTTCTGAAAAAAAAATTAAATAATTTGATAGATAACATTTTTACAGTGTCAATAAATTTTCCATATTTCGTAGTTGTTAGGCATCTTTAAAAATTTTCTCGGTAGCAAATTTTATTTAAATTTATACAATTTTGACAAAGTTTATAAACAATGCTCTTTTTTATAAGTTTGTTTTTCTTTTTTTATAGAAAAATTGTAACAAAGGAGCACACAGTCCACCTGATGTTAAGTGGTTGCTGTGACCCATAGACATCTACATTTACCCTCAATATAGAATCAAAATGCAGATGCGTCGTTACCCGTGAAGACCAAGATGGAATGCCTCTTTTCCAGTAAAAAAGGGTCTCCGGTTCTCTACAATTACCGTATGAAACACAGCAGTGTCAAGCTGCCATTTTACGCTGGTATTCTGTGACAGCGTGGGCCTTCCCCGGTCGAGCCACTCGTGCTACAACTATACTACTAATATAGCTGCAGCATGGCTCTACCACGTATAAAACGTTATTTTCTAAGAGCAATTAATCATAAAGTTGTATATTATTAGCTTATGTAATTTTTTTAATGTACAAACAAATTAAGTTTTAAACTTGATTGTAGTTATAGTGACTTTTCAATTATTTTCTGTACCGATAGCAAATACGATATAATAAAAATCATGTTTCTAGCAATTTCTCATTTATGGAGAAGTAATCTAACTATTAAAGATGTAATTAAATATCAAAATATACTACCTATTTTATTTTTCGTTTATTATATTTAGGTCAAATATCATAAAATTAAATTGTATTTTTGTAATTTATTTAAATAATAAATATGTTTCATATTTACTTTTATAAGTTTAAAATAAAAATATATTCATTTATTTTTTATATTTTTTGTCGGTGGAAGGTGTAGTGTAGCCTCCACGACAGTATATATATATATATATATATATAACATGCACAGATAGTATATTCGCCCAATAGCCCCATGATCAATCAAAAAATAATGAATCCTTCAAAGATTCGTTATTTATATAAGTATAACTGAAACAAAACAATATCAGTAGAAAAGATAATTTATGATTTAGTTTTTTTGAATTCTTGCTCGCTCCGCATATCAAAAATAGGAGACGTCTCAATTTGACGCACCAAAGCAGTACCGTGCTTAATCCATGTGAATTTATTATTGTACTAAATGGCTTGTTGACGGTACAATCTAAATAAATGCCTGTTTTTATATGTAAAATTATCGATGTTGTACACGTTACGTATAGTACCAGGTACTGCCCGCTGGTTTGATTTTAAACCTTTATTTGCTCGTGCTGATGTAATGAGGTTGTCGCGGAGTATCTTCCTTGTAAATTTTATAATAACATTTTTTGGATGCGAACACTTTTTATCAGTGTGTCAGTTTTTGGTCCGACACAATGTCCTATTTGCTGATAGGGTATTTGAGAACACAACATATCTTCTCAATAATAGATAGAAGGTATTCATCACGTCTTTCTGGTGAGTTAACAATCTTAATTTTATATTATAGCCGTGCCTGTTGCTCATTTGCACCAATTTTATCTTGTAGTAGGTTAACCTTGTTGGTAACACCATTGCTCTATCTCAGTTGCCTTTCTACCTGTGTCAAACGTGTTTCAATATTATCATGCCTTTCCATCGTGCAAGATAAGGATTTGTCGATAATGTCCAATCTATCTCCTAATTTTAAAAGGGTTACATATGGTCACTGGTATTTTCTTCGGCTCTCTATCAATAACTGAATCAATGAAATTGCTGATACTTACGGCGATGTTTTTTTTTTTCAGAATAGAGGGCAAACGAGCATGCGGCTCACCTGATAGTAAGTGACTACCGCGGCCCATGAACAACCGCAATACCAGGGGAATTGCAGATGCGTTGCCGGCCTTTTAGAAAGGTTTAAGCTCTTTTCTTGAAGGTTCCTAAGTCGTATCGGCCCGGAAAATTCGCTTGTGGTAATTGATTTCACAAGGAAGTTGTGCGAGGGAGAAAACTTCTTCTAAATCGCACAGTGGTGGACCGCCAATCATTCAGATGGTATGGATGGTAACACGAGTTTTATCGCGATGTGCGATGGTAAAATTGAGCGGCTGGAATTAGTCCGAACAATTCCTCAGAGCACTTCCCGAGGTAAATGCGATAAAATACGCAAAGAGATGCAACATCTCTACGCAGTGCCAGTGTATCGAGTCGATCAGAACGAACTCGGTCTTAACTGGTCTGAGGTCGGAACTTGGTGATATCCAACTGTAATTTCCATGAACTGAGCTGATCGTTTATTTTTACTCCACGAACTCCAGTATCGGCTTAATATTTTTATCATCAGGCTGCTTGTGTTTTTGGTAACTCACCAAAGTATTTACATCGGTGCCACACGATTTGCGTAGTTCTGGATTTGACAAATATTTTAGTCTCTGTGCCGGACGTGTTAATGCTGTTGGAGTACGATGCATCGCGTTATTTCTTGTGTATGGCAGTAATGAAAATTCTACGTTTAGGGGGGTGATGTATGCACGCCCCGCTGCAACGAGTCTAAGAAGCAATGCAAGAATAGGATGGAAAAAGTGATCCAAGAGAATAAGCGATATGGCCAAAATACGTCACTGTTACAGCTACATACGCCATTTTCGCACTTTTTGGAAGATGATAAGGTATAAGTAACAATGTTCCACAATAATGATTTCTTATATTTACGCGAACACTACACATTTAAATAAAACTAATTTTACGGATTTTATCGCGTATATTAACTTATTTTATATTCCCGACGTTTCGAGCACTTTACAGCACCCATGGTCACGGGGGGGACTGAGGTGTATGACGTCCCAATGTCATAGTTAACCACGGCTACCTCCAGATTAAAAATTATTAATTTTTGTTCCGATCCACGCAGTATGAACTTACAGTATCATGAAGTCTTGCAGTTGTATGCTTGGGTTGGGATTTAATTTTATTAATTATGGGATCCCAAGCAGATGGTAGCACCCAGCCATCTTCTCTATTGAAATTAGGATGTTTCTTGATTTCAATAGCCTCGCGAATCATCCTTGGGAGGAATCGGTGTTCTTTAGCGATGATTTGTGGTCTATCAAATCTAATGTAGTGACGGGGGCGATCCTGTACGTGTTCACAGACTGCAGACTTCCCGGAGCGTCTATTCTTCACATCAGCTATGTGTTCTTTAACACGGGTTTTTATAGATCTTTTAGTTTGTCCTATATAAGAGAGACCACATTCACAATCAAGCTTGTACACTCCTGCATCTTGCAGAGGAATATTACACTTGACTGATGGTAAAAACTGACTAATCTTCTTCGGCGGCTTGAAATATGTTTTAATGGAAGCCCGCTTCAAGATGTAGCCAATCTTGTCAGTGACACCTCTGACATATGGCAGTACAGCAGGCACTCGCTCGACTGTGGCCGGCTTCACTCGTTCACTGTGACGTAGGCGCGGGACCCGAAGCTTATTGTCGTGCAAAACTTGCTTGACGTGTTGGAGCTCGGCGGCCAGGTGTTTACTGTCACAGATCCCTCGTGCTCTCTGAAACAAAGATTTACCCACGGTAGCTAACTGTGAAGGATGGTGGTGAGAATCACCGTTTAAATATCTATCTGTATGGGTCTTTTTTCTATACACAGTGTGGCTCAAGGTGTTATCAGGATTCCGAATTACTAACACATCTAGAAAAGCTAAAGAATTGTTTGCCTCTAATTCCATTGTGAACTGAATTTTAGAATTTAAGGAGTTAAGATGGTCTATAAATGCAGTTACTTTATCTAAAGGGAGAATTGTGAAAGTGTCGTCTACGTACCGCTTGTAGAATCTTGGGTTTACGGGAGAAGTACTCAAAGTTCCTCCATGAATATATCGGCAACAATGGGAGATACAGGTGAGCCCATCGCCACTCCATCTACTTGCTTGTAGAACTCCTCCTTCCACAATAGGTAGCCAGATGTAAGGCATGAGTCTAAGTAATACTGCATATTCTACGGGCATGTTGTTTTGCTCTAGCCTTCTAGTAACAATCGAGATGCAGTCTTCAACAGGTAAGCATGTGAACAGAGACTGCACATCAAACTGACCATAGTTTCATTGTCTGCCAGATGTAGGTCTTTATCTCGCTGACAAAATGGTAGGAATCCTTTGTGTGTGCTCTGTATGTCCCCTGAGCGATGAGAGTATATTCGCTAAGTGTTGAGCCAATTTGTAAGTTGGTGAATCAATTTGGCTCACTATAGGACGTAGTGGAGCATTGGGCTTGTGTATTTTTGGTAACCCATACAAATGCTGTAAAGTGCTCGAAACGTCGGGAATATAAAATAAGTTAATATACGCGATAAAATCCGTAAAATTAGTTTTATTTAAATGTTCCACAATGTTAAATTTTTACAATAAATTTTACACACGTCTACTCTATCTCTCTCTATCCAACACGACGAGTCTGTAGGTATACCGTTGAGATAATGACGTTTTTAAAATACTAGTAGTATTAAATACGAGAGTCGGTTTGTACTGCAATCGAAAATACTCTCCAAATATAACGATTAAGGCTTGAACTACCAACAACAAGAGATACCGATACTGTGTAGTGGACTTTCTCAACCTGACGATGATCAAGAAGAATAAAATTGTGATAACATTTTAACTGCCTTCCGATACTTAAACTGAAAAATCGCCTGTGTCTTTATTTGAAAAAAGCATTTCGTATACTCGACTACGATCGACCCATACTCGTTGTATTCTATCGAGGACCCTTAATACACGGTTTCAATATCCGGAGTACCGTAGTAAATTCAGATTATCGTTGTTGTGGATCGTTTAGAAAAATAAATTTAGTTTAATATTGTGTCATGTTTGTTAAAATAAAACACAAACTTATTTAAATACATTAATAATTTTGGAATCCTTATCAGTCAGTGGTTATATTTTTGTGTGGTACAGTGGTTGCTATTTTTGAATAATCGACTGCCATTTTGAAATTCAACTTCAGTCTCTGTGGATTTCCAATGTTTTTTTTTTTTTTTTTTTTATAGGATAAGGGTGACAAACGAGCACACAGTCCACCTGATGGTAAGTGGTTGCTGCGGCCCATAGACATCTACATCTATCCTCATTACAATTCAAAATGTAGATGCGTTGTCACCCGTGAGGACTAAGATGGAATGCCTCATTTCCAGTAAAAAGGGCCTCCGGGCCACCTGCACTCACCAAGCGAAACGCAGAGGTGAACCTCTACTTCACGCTGGTTTTTCTGTGAGGTCCGTAGTACCATCCCGGTTCGAGCCGGACCTATCCGTGCGACAGCAAAAGCTGCCGCGTGGCTCTACCACTGTTATGGTAATAATATACCTTGAAATTTTCATTAATATTATTGCAAAGTGAAAAAGAAAATTTGGAATGAGAGTCGGTTGAGTTTTTGTTAGTGTAATCAGATACTTTTTTTAAGGATAAGGGTGGACAAACGAGCACACAGTCCACCTGATGATAAGTGGGTTAATGTGGCCCATAGACATCTACATCTATCTTCGATTACGAATCAAAGTACAGACGCGTTGTCATCCGTGAGTACTAAGATGAATGCCTCGTTTCCAGTAAAAAGGGTCTCCGGTTCTCTACACTCACCATACGAAACACAGCAGCGTTAAGCTGCTATTTTACTCTGGTATTCTGTGAGAGCGTGTCATTTTACATAGGCATTTAATGTAGTTTTTTTAATTTTATTTCAAACGTTTTTAAAATAATTGGCAATAAGGTGTCCCTATATCATAGTACTAATAATTGTTGATGGATTTTTGCTTATTAAAGGCAATCTCTTATCTATTCCGTAGGAACCAGTTTGGCTAGAGAATTTGAGAACAAATAACGAAAATTATTAATTCATGAAAATTTAAAAAGTTCGTTATTCTTATATAATGAAATGCAATACAAATTGCAGCATGGCTCTACTAAGTATAAAATTTTATAATTTAGTTATAAATTTCTCAGTAAATATAATTTATTTGTACGATTCTAATTAACCTCCCTATAAAGATTGTACACCTAGTAGATGGTAATACCAAATTCAGTATTGCATATTAAGGTATGTAAAATTTATTCAGCCTTCGTTAACGGCGAATAAAATTAGATAGGGAGGCACAAAATAAGGTGAGGCCCTCAGTTATTAAATTTTCTGGGAATCTGGATTCATTCAACCGTGGTAACCAGTAATGACCTGATTTGTAATGTCATTATAAAATCAGGGGTATGATACATAATATGTGTAGAGTATTTATCTTATATACTTTTATGGCTACAGTCTATCAATAAACCATTTCTGAGGCAATAATTTTAATATGAGTGAGGGATCCTTGCCATTGTTGCCCACGCTTTTGCAGGCGGTTAAGAAACTGCAGGTTAATTTTCTTATTATAGTTGTTGTTGGGAAGACGCTACTCGTACTATAAAATTCATGGTTTGTTTCCCTCTCTCTCACCTCTTACTAAATATTCAAGGTACATATGTTTCTAGTGATGGCTACATATCCATGCCATTTGGTGTATTCTTTTTTTTTATAGGAGAGAGGGCAAACGAGCATGCGGCTCACCTGATGGTAAGTGACTACCGCCGCCCATGAACAACTGCAACACCAGGAAGGGAATTGCAGATGCGTTGCCGGCTTTTTAAAAAGGAGTACGCTCTTTTCTTGAAGGTCCCTGAGTCGTATCAGTCCAGAAAAATCGCTAAAGGTAATCGGATTCCACAAGGAAGTTGTGCGAGGAAGAAAACATCTTCTAAATCGCACACTGGTTGACCGCCAATCATCCAGTTGGTGTGGATGGTATCGGGAGTTCTACCGCAATGTGCGTTCGTGAAATTTGGCGGCTGGGATTAATCTGAACAATTCCTCAGAGGCACTCCCCGTGGTAAATAAGGTGTATAAACTATGTCCATGACTGCTCGTCACTGCTGGTGATAAGAGGGCTGTATCTTTTCTCACTCAAAGGCTTAGTATACGAGTAAAATTTACTCGTACCAATTCAACGAGGAAACACAGTCAGCGTTCTTGGCGCTATACCGCGGGGAATAGTACTTGTATCATCTTTAAGTTTTTGGTTTCAGTTTTTATTATGGTAATAAATATTTTATGTATTAAAATGATATGTCAATAAATAAGCAAATATACATTAACTATACATAAACAAATTAATAAATTATATTTGTATATGTAAAATAATTCAATTGCCTTACTTTTACATTCAGTCGGGTTATAATTTATTTATATTTAACTTTTTCGTGATTATTGAAAAAGCGTCCTTAGTTTTTTTTTATACATAATACAATTTAATTGATATAAAATTTGACAAGTTAGGAAATTCTTATCAAATAGCGTTACGAAAAACATTATTTTATTTTAAAGAAATTGAAGAAAGTTGTTCTTACGTAACGTTCCGTTACGTAACGTTCCGTTACGTAACGTTTCATAGAGGCAGTTTAATTTATAATAATTAATATATATATTAAAGTTTTATTTAATATTGGTTTCTGGATTAAAATCAAAAAACGAATAATATTTTCCAACTGAATAATAATAATTAACGATTTTTATAGGATAAAGGTGACAACCGAGCACACAGTCCACTCGATAGTAAGTGCACTGGTATTTGGCGACAGAAATAGGTAAACGGGTGGTACCTACAAAGACGGACTCTAAAGTGCAAAAGGAGCCCTACTATAATATGGTAAAGCGTACACGTTTGACAGCTCCGTGGCGCAGTGGATTAGCAGTGCGATGCAGCGTTAAGGGTCGCGGGTTCAAATCTCGCACGGAACAAGTATTTGTATGGTCTATTACCTAATAATTGTACCGGGTCTGGATGTTTGTTCTTATAATATTTATGTATATAAACTGTACCCAAGTAACGAAAGAAACTCCAGGTGTGGAGGTTACGTTTTTTATAATAGACGATAGAACATTTACGGTTGTCAGTATATTGTAAAATTTACAACGAAAACTAAGCCCATGAGCACCATGGCTCTTACATTGTAATGGGATAAACGTAAATATATTCTTCTCATAACTTATCTGTATTTGAAACCCTTTAAAATCGAACGACCCTCTTTTTAAAATTTATGTTTGTGTAGGGAGGATGAAAGCTAAGCAGGGGCAAAATTATAAATTTAAGCGTTTTAATTTAATACAACCCTTTTCAAATAAATTATCCAATTATAAGTAATTTATCTCCAATTTGTAATTCGTCCTAGGGTATTATATGGCGGTAAGTTTGCGAATAATTTAATGCTTAATTACCTTCCTAATTTCGTAAATAAAACGAAAAATTAAATTTGGCAAGCAATAAATGTTTCTTTGTGATTATAGTTGTTAAAACTTTAAACATTTTGACTTAAGAAATATTTTTTTACTAATATTTTTCCTTTCATTTTCATGTACATCTTATTTAATTTTTTCAGATTTTCTATGTAGTGAAGCCACACTGCAGATATACTACGGTTGTAGCACAAATGGGTTGACTCAACCTGAAAAAAAAACACACACTCACAAAATACCAGCTTAAAATAACAGCTTAATGCTGCTGTGTTTCCTATCGTTAGGTGTAGATAACCGGTAATTTTTTTCCTAATACACGGCATTCAATCATATTCCTCAGCAGTGACAACACATCTGTATTTCAAATCTTAATCGAGTATAGATAAAGATATTTATGGGCTATAGTCACTTCACTTACTATCAGGTGGATTATGTTGATTGTGTGAAAACTCGTTTGTCACTCATATCTTATATTAAAATATCCTTGCCTTTTAAGTACTAAAACGGCGAATGCCCAATTCTGGCCATGAAACGCCCAACAATTCGCATTTGTTTAAAAAATACATCTTATTTATGGTAATTAATCGAGGTATTAATGTATCCAAAAAAGATTGGAATATTTTTATACATAAAAGTACCGCAAAGA
Organism: Parnassius glacialis; assembly: GCA_033319125.1. Classification (NCBI taxonomy): domain Eukaryota; kingdom Metazoa; phylum Arthropoda; class Insecta; order Lepidoptera; family Papilionidae; genus Parnassius; species Parnassius glacialis. Next base: position 3,222,536 of record JAVANC010000028.1, on the reverse strand, counting down.
TAAAAATGAAATTAGGTAAATCCGCAAGTCATTAGTTTGTGGACAAAATAAAAAGTGTTGCTACTCACAAATCTCGTTAAAAAAGTCTATTCTGTTTTTTCAAACGATTTGTGATGGTGTCATTATTATAATGGTTATATTAATTTTCGATTATTATTATGATGTTATAATAATTAAACTAGCGAATTGCTAGTTGATTTACTCTTTAGAACTCTTTAGAAAATATCAAAAACGCTACTGCACAATTTAACTGTTATTCTTATCTGTTCTTAAAAATACGTTTAAAATGGAATTTAAATAAATTAAACAAAACATATTTGAAAAGGCATGCAGAACTTAAAGCGAATCAAAGATTATTATTTTTTATGAAATTATAAATCGAATAAAAAAATCGCTATCTGTTTATCGATTTTATGTCTGTTAATTGGCAACATCGAATCTGACAGCTCAAGCAGACAGTCACAAGTCGAATTCCTTTGCATTTGTGTTATTTTGTTTGTTTTCTCGCGGATTTGTTATCTAAGCAATGAATAAGCTTTCTAAATTAACTCCGATAATTCTTCTCACCCTATTGACCACGGCCTGAAAATGGATCCCGCTCCCATTTCTTACGATAACCTCTGCACGAATTTGGACTCGATATCCACTGTTAACGATGAACCCAGCTTTCACACAGGCCAGAGTTCTTCCTAGTTCTCAGTAACTCATACAAGAGGACATTTACGCTATGTAAAATTGTGGTTTAAATTTCACGAAAATACGAAGTCATTTGTTGTTAAAGAACTGTTCTCGGGAAAATAAAACACCTTTATATCTTAAAATCCGGACATTTTTTTAAACCAATTCCTTAACCATTTCATTTTTTTAATTTCATATTATCATTTCCATATGCTTTTATATGTGGGCTCCCATGGCCGAAGTGTCTATGAATGTTGGGCATTCTCTTTCTGTCAGGGAATAGAAATTAATTTCTTATGTTTACGTAAACACTTCACATTACACACGTTACGGAGCAACTGGTTGATTTACCAGTGGCTTCGCGGTGTATTTGCACATAAAATTACTTACAACAATTTCATTGGTGCCGGCGGGGGAAATGCTCGCTTACGGGTCATTTGAACACTTCCTTGTTCTGTGTTGTAAATTTAATTTACTATTAGAATCAACATGTATATCTTGCACAATGTGATAAAATAGAGGAGTTATAAGAATAATCCATAACCCCATACTATCGTCTAATAGACTCAAATCGAACATATTCCATCAATAAATGGTATAGGTCTTCTATAACTCCAAAGTCTTCATATTTGAGCGAATAATGAAATAAAAGTCTTGTATTTGAACAGAACTGACATACATTATATTTTATCCCGACCAAATTGCGGCTCGCACTTTGCTCGCACTAAGCACTATGCTCAATCACTTCAATAGTTTCTCCCAACGGATAGGTCTTAAGATAAAAATGGACAAAACAAAAACCACGTTTTACGTCAATGTCACACCTATTCCGGTAGTTGTTGGGAGCACTAAGCTCGAAGTTGTTGACGTATATGTTGGGGCAAATAGCCCGACTAGGTAAGTTTAACTTTGACCGAGAGGAAAATCGGCGGATTCAACTCGGTTGAATAGCGTTCGGGAGATTACGACATACCTTCTCGTTAAACATACCTCAGAACCACAAAACTAGATTTTTCAACCAGTGCGTGTTGCCAATGATGACCTACTGATCTGATACGTGTTCCTTTACTGCTGGCCGTATGAGCAAGGTCAAAGTCGCTTAAGGAGCTATGGAAAGGACAATTCTCGGTGTTTCTCTGCATGATAGACTTAAAAACGAGGATATTCGCAATAGAATTAGAGTAACTGACATAGCGCAATGAGTTAGTATGCTAAAGTGACAATGGGCTGGTCATATATCTCGAAGAACCGACAACCGCTCGGAAAAATGTTCTCGAGTGGCAGCCTAGTACTTGTAGACGAAGTGTAGGGCGTTCCCCCACTAGATGGAGTGATGACCTTGTAAGACATGCTGGAAGTCAATGGATGGAAGTAGCTCAGGACCGTGCTTTGTGGCATTCCTTGGGAGAGGCCTTTGTTCAGTAGTGGACTTGTGAAGGTCTGTAATGATGATGATGAAACACGACGATTTTTTTTCGTTTAAAATTTCCGCGCGCTTCTTATTAAACTTACGCCCCTAGGCACGTGTCCAGTTTGCCTTAAGAATAATTTTCCACTATTCGGAGGTAAGCTGTCATCATAACTAACAAAACGAGCCCAAACTCAGCAAACCTATTATTATTACTACTCTTCGAGGAGTTCCAGTAGCATTAATTGAAGTACACCTTCAAGTCGGGGTAAGATCTCATAATAACTAACATAAACAGCACAATCTCGTCACACCTAACTCTACCAGTCGAGGAGTTCCAGTAGCAGATATCGAAGTACAACTTCAGATCTCCATAAAGTCCAAGACGTATAAGTATATTTATATATAAGTCCTGGGTTATAGAAGTATGTTATAGTCCTGTGATTATAGAAATAATAATATTTTACCTTGGTCAAGTATGTATCAAATTTGGTTTTTGGAATATTTTGTATTTCTAAAGCGATCGACATTTTTCAGCACGAACCGCAGTAAACAAACGACCACTCACGACGGCGGCTGAGCCCGGAGTAAAAAAGTACTCTGTGGTCGCGAGTGAGGCAAAGTGTATTTTGTAAAATATATTAATACAAGGCTGCTCAAAACACCCAAAAATTTCGCTATTTGAGAATTGATAAAAAAACTAAAAAAATAGGTTGATTTAAACAATTGAAATTTTAAAAGTCATCGTATTTACACCTTCTTGCGGACTTGATAAATCTACACCTTATGATACTAAAACCGCTTTTTTATGTAAAAAGAGCAATTGGTCGATTTAAAAATACTAATAAGTTCATCAATACTTTATCTTTCTGACAATGTGCTTTTTATATCATTTATATGTTCAATATGATTGTTAGATACGATTTCATGGGACAAAACGTTGGAATATTGATTTTTAGGCGCTATTAGAATATACCTACGCGCTTTGCGCTCAATGCATGCAATTAATGTTATATGAGTTAGTGAGGTAGGTAAGAGTATGATAGGACTGGCATATACTAAGCGGTAAAAGTCCCTTAAATGTATATAGGATAAAAAATAAAAAAAGAAATACCATCCCATGGGAGTCGTTAGAGGCAACAAATGGAAAAAATCAAGAAATGGGCTGCAACATATAAACAATTAGAAAATAAAAACTGCGGTTACCACCCACCTGCCAATACCTTTTTTTCTCCGTGTATACACCGAAATTTACAAAATTAAATAGACCGAAGCAGTGCCTAAAATGTGTTTTCATTTTCAAGCCGCAGTTTACCGCACCCGAATATAAAGAGGCTTATTACCCTCAACCTGCCTGTATATTCAGCACTAATAATTTGAATATTTTCTTAAATTGTATGTAGATGAAGAGAGAGAGTTGTAATTTTGGACCGATCTTTAAGCGAAGTAGAAATTTTCTTCTGAATACATTTTTTTTTCATAAAATAAGTGTAAAAAACTAGCACTTAGTCCACCTATTTATGATAGATGATAAAGGGATGCTGTGGCCCATAGACGTCTACATTTATCCTCAACTAAGAATCAAATTGCAGATGCACCTTCACCCCTAAGGAATAAGATGGAATGTATTGTTTGTTTCTAGTAAAAAGGGTATTCTGTTTCACTACGCTCATCATACGAAAACACAATGTATTAATATAAAAACACGTGAATAGTTCGCAACAGACTGGAATTTATTCTTTGAATGTTTAATGTAATAAAAAGTTAGATGGCATTACTAGCGACTATTTCATCAATTTTTTATCAACATTGCTACAAATATAAACATTATATAATAATAAAAATAATAAATAACATAAATAAAATTATATAAATACCCCCGCTTATCAAAATAAACTAAATTACTTGTACAGATTAATACATAGAAGCAATACCAAACAAATTAATAAACTTGTAATGTTTTAAGTGGACAGAGATCTTTTGTCCAGTATGTCAGCAGACACTTCCTCATGAGGTATATACATATATTATTTTAACAAAGGAGACAATCGTTTTTGGAGCCACTTCAAATTTTAACGTAACATAAAATTTTAACACTTAAATAAGATACCAATTTACTATGGTAAATTGCCTAAGGATTTTATTAATACCTAACGGGAAAAATGACATCTGAAAAAAAAGTGTTGTTTTGATATCTGTATCCTGGTTAATGTATTATGTGGAAAAAATGAGCGTAATGAATCATTTTTGCAGTTTGTACAAAAAGAAGAAATTTCTATACAATGACAACTTATTAAACAATATGTGTATTTGTATATTATGTATTTATTACTAAAAAACGATATCTGAGAGCTTTGTGTTTAAATCCTATTTCTAAAAGTTTCTGGTAATATCATGTAACATATTTTATTGTGACCGTGGAACGAAACGCTGTTTTATCATAGACCGGAGTAGGCATATCAATTCACTTTTAAACCCGATCTCCGATTCGATTTAAATCAAACATACTAGAATCGATTCTATATTTAATTATGCATTAAAATATTGATTTACAATTAATCGCGACATTTTCAAACATGCTTAATAATACATATAAGAACAACAATACTTTAACAAAAGAGCAAACTGCAGCATGTATTCTTCGATAAATCTAACAACACTGTTTACTTCGTTACTATAAACTTCAATAAATAATATTTAGTTAAGTTAATTTGTTAGAAAAGTGTAGATATAAACGTTTATTTTTAAAATATTAGCTATATTTTTTAATAATTAGTGTTCAACTCCCAGTAGGTGGATAGGTCGAATTCGAGGGCGTGTTACAAAGGAAGTCAATAAAAAGGCACCCTTGTACACCAACAGTATATTCCAAAAGGTATTCCAAAGGTACAATTAATTTTACATAGTACAATGGTATATGCATCTAACAACAAACCTTATTAGCGCGACAGAACTATGTGCAACGCCATCTATAGAAAAGTTTACGAACTATAATGTGGTTTGAGTCTGAGTTTGTACATTTTCCGCCCACCAAGGACAAACTGAATTTTGTCCTTAAATATACAAATCCGCCCACCATGACTAAACAAACCACCAACTAATGTTTTAAGCATATTTAGCTAAACAAATTCATTGGGCAAAAAAGAATAAAATCTATTTTCAATAGCCATTTTAAACAAATAATAAAAAAGTACATAAAAATTTCTTTGGGTTACAGGTAAAATACAAATGTTATTTGTGGGGCGCTTTATTAAAGAATTCTTGCACCTAACTGTGACCACCCTCGAGATTCCATCCTGACCTGGATGTTCTTCAACTATTTTACCATAAAGCCAACGACATGGGGGGAGACCGTCCTCCTTAATCAAAACAATATCCCCTATTTTCGGCTGTGGTCTTCGGGTTGACCATCGGTATCTATGAAAAAAATGATTTAAGTACTCTCTTGACCATTTGCGCCAAAATTCTTGACTCATGCGTTGAGTGTATTGCCATCGCCTGAGAGAACTTACGTTAGACGTCTCATAATTATAATCTGGGGCCATCACTAAAGGTTCGCCAATTAAAAAATGCCCTGGTGTCAAGACGTCAATGTTCTCATGGTCTGCGTCTAGTCTCGAGAGGGGTCTCGAATTGAGACAAGCCTCAATTTGTGCTAATACTGTTGCCATCTCTTCGTAAGTCAACGTAGACGTACCGATAACGCGTTTAAGATGCGTTTTTGCGGATTTGATACCGGCTTTCCACAGCCCACCGAAGTTAGGCGCGTGCGGCGGAATGAAATGCCAGGTAGTGTTGTTGTTTGCCAAGATTTCAGCTATATCGGGTAAAATACCAGATTTTTCCTGCGAAAACAACCGTTTGAGCTCCGCTGAACTCCCAACAAAATTGGTACCATTGTCGCTCCAAATGTCCTGACAATGACCTCTCCGTGCGACAAACCTCTTAAAAGCCTGAAGAAAACCTTGTGTTGTAAGGTCACTTACGGCCTCTAGGTGCACAGCCTTTGTACACATGCACACGAATAGGCAAATATACCCTTTGTACGATCGATGTCCACGACCTTTTGCAGTACGCATTTGTATGGGACCCGCAAAATCAACTCCGCTGCGCAAAAATGGACGAGCCGGAGTTACCCTTACTGTAGGTAATTGTCCCATGAGCTGATTTTGAGTATGTCCGTTGTTTTTTACACAAATGACACACTTTCTTATGTGCGCCCTTACTAACTGCTTAACCCCTATTATAAAATATTTGTTTCTAATGTAATTGATTGTTAATTGTGAACCTCCATGCAATGTTTGTTTATGTGCATCAGCAATAATTAACTCTGTTAACTTCGATTTCTTTGCCATTATTATAGGATGCTTTCTACTCTGTTCTAATCTTGTATTCTCCAATCTTCCTCCAACTCTTAAAATCTTTGCTTCATCTAGTATCGGCGTTAAAGTTTTTAATGCACTGTTCTTCTTAATTTCTTCTCCTATATTTATAGCCTTGATCTCTTCACTGAAATTATTTTCTTGATCTTTACGTATGCAGACTTCTAACGCTTCTTTTAATTCTTCAGTTTTAAAATAATCTTTATGTCTTTTACACTTAGGTTTCTTCTTTTGTAAAATTCTTCTGCAATACGCTATTACTCTTATCATTCTCCTTAATGACGAAAATCTTTCCCAAATTTCTTCTTCCGTCTTCACACAATGAACTTTAACAGCTTCTAAATTGGTCTTTATTCCTTTCGGTTTTTTATATATAATCTCCTTTCCTGAAAGAAAACAAGGCCCATTTACCCATACTATTTTGTCCTTTAATTCAGCACAAGATAATCCACGAGAAGCATAATCCGCAGGGTTATTATCAGTACTCACATATGACCATTGACTCGGGTTCATTGAAGTTAATATTTCCGAAACCCTATTGGCAACAAATACCTTCCAACGACTAGGTAAGCTGTTGAGCCAAGCCAACACAATTGTTGAGTCAGTCCAGGCGTGCAAATGAATATTTTCTATCTTCATGATATTAGCCACATCCACTATCAATCGTGTAAGTTCCACAGCACCACAAAGCTCTAATCGAGGAATCGAAACCTGCTTTATGGGTGCTACCTTAGATTTCGCTGCCACCAATGCCACCTTAACGTTACCAGCCGAGTCAGTCGTACGTAAGTAAACAACCGCCCCATATGTCATTTTCGAGGCATCGCAGAACCCATGCAACTCTCTTTTGACATCAACTGATTGAGTACCTAACCACCTAGGAATCTTAAAATCTTTCATATTCCGTAGATCGTTTCGGAACTGACACCACTTCTCTAAAATTTCTTTTGGTGCTTCTTCGTCCCAGGCAATACCAGCAATCCAGAGCTTTTGTATCATAGCTTTTGCAACGATGATGCGTGGTGTAATCCAGCCAAGTGGGTCGAATAAGCGCGATATATCTGCAACAATTTTCCTTTTGGTGATAGGTGGTTGCAGTTCTGGAAGAGTGATTTTATACTGAAAATTATCTGCCTTTCTTTCCCAAGTCAATCCAAGAATTTTTGTCACTTCATCCATCCTTAGATTTATCTCATCCTTTACTCCTTGCTTCTCATTTTCCTTTTTGCCCTTTCCCTCATTTTCCCTAATGTGTTCCATCAATTTCTCATCACTACTTGCCCATTTCTGTAATTCAAACCATCCTTCTTGCAACAATCCTTTCATCTGTTTATAAATCTCTATTCCTTCCTTTATTGTTTCGCATCCACACATCAAATCATCCATATAAAAGCTTGTAGAAACCTTATCAGCAGCTAAAGGATACTTCTGACCTTCATCAGTTGCAACTTGTTGAAGTGTTCGTACTGCCAAAAACGGAGCAGACGCAGTACCAAAGGTGACTCGAAGCAGTTTAAAATCTCTGACTTCTTTACTCTCGAAGTCCATCCACAATAGCCTTTGGAAATCGGTATCTTCTTCATTTACCTTAATTTGGCGGTACATTTTAACAATGTCCGCTGTTAAACAAATTTTATTCATTCTCCACCGTAAAACTAAATGACGCAAATCCGGTTGTATTGTGGGTCCTACGAGCAGTTCATCGTTAAGTGATACTCCATTTTTACCAGTTTGAGAGGCGTTGAAGACGATTCTCAACTTGGTCGTTTCTTTATTCTCTCGAATTACAGGATGATGAGGGAGATAAAGTGACTTGTCTTTTTTGGTATCTGTTTCCTCAATTTCAACCATATGTTCCATCTCTAAATATTCTTCCATCACCGCTTTATACTCCGCTTTTAATTGTTCATCCTTATCGAGTCTTTTAACTAAACCTTTTAATCTTTGCTCTGCTATTGATCTCGAATCTCCTTTTGTACAAATAGGGTTATCAGTTTTAAATGGCAGTTTTACCACATACCTTCCTGTATCATCTCTTGTTGTAGTTTCCTCATAGTACTTTTCGCATTTGCTTTCCTCCTCTGTATAACCTTTTTCTTTAGTTAATCTTATTCCATTTTCTATTTCCCAAAATTTTTTCAAAAGTTCGTCGCTTTCCTTTAATTGACAATGTAATGCCAATACCCCCGTGTCACTACAACCCGATGTCTGAATAGCACCAGACAAGATCCAGCCAAGGCTTGTGGCTTGAGCAACGATTGAACCTTTAAGTACTTTGCGAATCCCTTCCTGAAGAATTTGACTATAAATTTCTGCGCCTAATGATAAATCAATTCTATTAGGCCGATTATACTCAGGATCTGCAAAGTCAATTCCTTCAAATTCTGAAAACGCCAATTTCTCAACTTTCCTCCCCGGAAGGAAAGAGGTAATTGATTTCAGAACATATGCCTGTATCGTAAATACCGCATTTGCCTCAATCCTGGATTTAATTTTTAGAGTGACTAATGCTTTGGAAATTATTTCTTGGTTATTACCAACTCCAGTTATAGTACCTCGAATATATTTTCTTTTCAACTTTAAACTCTGGACAGTTGCTTCTGTCACAAAATTACCCTGAGAGCCCTGATCCAATAGAGCTCTCAAAACAAGTCCTTGGCCATTATCACCCTCAGCATTGACCAATGCTGTGGCCAACAACACTTGGTTTTTACCACCAGAAAAATTACAGGCTACAAAAGCTGAAGAATTATCTATACTTGCCTCTATAAAAGGTCCTGACCCTGATCCCTTAGACGATCCCTCTGGTTCAACCTTCACAACATCAGCAGTAACTCGCGCTCTTCCGATTCCCTTTGGATGAAGGAGTGTGTGATGACGACGATGACACAAACTGCATTTAAAATTAACCTTACACGCTTTCACCCCATGATTGGCTCCTAAACAATTATAACATAAACTATTAGACTGAATAAAATCTCGACGTTGGTCAACAGCTTGGTTTGCAAATTTCTTACAAGCACTCAATTTGTGAGCATCAGAACAAAATAGACATTGGATCTTCGTTACATGATGAGCTTTAAATTTAACCACATTATTATTACATGTACTTGGCTGGAACTTATTTAATACAACCTTAGTATCTAACAATTCAAGTGCTCGATATCTATTAGTAAGAAACTCCTGAAATTGTTTGAATGTGGGTAGTTCCTCAGATTGAGTATTATCAGTTACATTGAACTCCCATGGCTTTCTAGATTCAGGATCTAACTTCAAACATAGAATATGTATTATAATTATGTCCCAATTATCCGTTTTGATACCTAGATTTTTAAACCATTTAGGCAATCATTGGTAGTATCAATTAATTCTTTTAAACTACTCGAAGATTCTACTGTTAAATTTTTCTGGCTCAATAAACGTTTCAAAATAAAATGAGATAAATATATTTTATTGTCATAACGAGATTTCAATTGTTCCCAGCACCAATCATAGTTTGATTCTGCAATTGGGATTTGTCTGAGAAGTTGTTCTGATTTTCCAGACAAAGAACTCTTTAAATAGTGCAGTTTTTGCACTTTGTCAAGTTTTGAATTCTTATGGATCATGGACAAAAACAAATCCCTAAAGGTGATCCATTCGGTATATTTACCTGAAAAAGTGGGAATTATGATCTTTGGCAATTTAAAAGTTTCTGAATTTTTGTCTTCTGATTGCTTACTAGATTGACCATTTGGAGAGTTATAGACAATGCCTCAATTTTAGCTTTTAATTCCGTTTTATAATCTATATACGCTTCTTCTGTTTGTCCATAAAAATCTTTTTCACAGTACTCATGTTCTTTTAATTTAGATTTATAATTTTTTACTAATGATTTGTGTGTTTGAGTAAATTCTGTCCATAACACTTCTAACGATTCTAATCTGGTCTGACAATAAACTGTTGTTATACGGTCCTTTGGAGACTTCCTAAAATTGTTTCTAGCCTTGGCAAGTTTTTCATAAATATCAACTTGTACATTTATTTCAGATTCCATTATTGTAAATAAATAAATTTAAAAGGCCAATAAGCTTAAAATTTTGCAAAGCGAGAAATATAAACTAAAGTAATTTATCAGTTCAAGGCAGCACAAAATACTACAGCTGTTTAAAAGCTTGCAAAAATTTTGTGTAAAGCAATCATTTCCTTAAGCCAAATATTACAAATTCAAGCAATTTCGAAAATTTTTCTAAGTCTTAATTTCACAGAAAAAATTGTAAGTGTTTTAAAAACATAACAACTTTGACAAAAATCGGGCATAGGTTCCCCGTCTCAACCAAATATTCTTAAAATTTAACTAAGTTAATGTAAACTATCACTAAATTATTCTAAGTCCCAAATAGCTAAAAATTTTCTAAGTCAGCAAAATAGCAAGAATTTTTCTAAGTCCACAATTTCTCACTGCATTCATTATCTTTACTAATCTTCCAAGTAAATATTCTTTAGAATTTAAGGTTTAATTTCCTTTAACTTTCAAACATAGAAAATGTTCAAACACTCACTATTGTTGTCCCGCTCACTCACTTGTGACGTCAACCTTGTTTGTTGTCCTTGTCTCACACCAGCTCGACCCTGGCTCCTTATAGTTCCTCCTAATGGTACTTCATCAGCAGAGATTGTCCCGAAATCCAAAGCCGGATTCACCACCAAGCTCGGACCCCTGCTGCAACAGCTCCGACTCCTGAAGCTGGAAACTCCTCTTCCAAGGTACCTCCCTTAATGCTCCAAAAAATGCGCCACCGCTGAGACGACTTCCGGAAGGGGGATGAGCTTATCCCAGATCCGGCTCGAATGGACCATGTTCAACTCCCAGTAGGTGGATAGGTCGAATTCGAGGGCGTGTTACAAGGGAAGTCAATAAAAAGGCACCCTTGTACACCAACAGTATATTCCAAAAGGTACAATTAATTTTACATAGTACAATGGTATATGCATCTAACAACAAACCTTATTAGCGCGACAGAACTATGTGCAACGCCATCTATAGAAAAATTTACGAACAATAATGTGGTTTGAGTCTGAGTTTGTACAATTAGATTAAAATAAATAATCCAAACTGCGGATCTTCCAAAAAGTAAAGGAATTAAAAATAGAGTAAAAATTGACCAATAAATTAAAAAGCAACCACTGAAGCGTTGCTTTGAGTATTTGAGTACCGAAAAGTTTTATTCAAATTAAAACTTTTCACTTATGTTGACACTGCAACAAATAAGTTAAATTCGCGGCAGAGTTCCCGATACCATCCACACCATCTGGATGATTGGCGGTCCACCACTGTGCGATTTAGAAGATGTTTTCTTCCTCGCACGATTTCCTTGTGGAATCGATTACCATCAGCGATTTTTCCGGACCGATACGACTTAGGGACCTTCAAGAAAAGAGCGTACTCCTTTTTAAAAGGCCGGCAACGCATCTGCAACTCCCTCCCTGGTGTTGCAGTTGTTCATGGGCGGCGGTAGTCACTTACCATCAGGTGAGCCGCATGCTCGTTTGACCCCTCTCCTATAAAAAAAGATTCAGTCCCAATTAGCGACATCTGGTAAGCGATAAACTATTAGCCTTTTATTAACAGTGGTAGAGCCAGGCGGCAGCTCTTGCTGTCACACGGATGGGCCGGCTCGAACCGGGGTGGTACCACGACCTCACAGAAAACCAGCGTGAAGTAGAGGTTTACCTCTGCGTTTCGCTTGGTGAGTGCAGGTGGCCGGAGGCCCTTTTTACTGGAAATGAGGCATTCCATCTTAGTCCTCACGGGTGACAACGCATCTACATTTTGACTTGTAATTGAGGATAGATGTAGATGTCTATGGGCCGCAGCAACCACTTACCATCAGGTGGACTGTGTGCTCGTTTGTCACCCTTATCCTATAAAAAAAAAGCCTTCATTAGGTAAAATTTAATAAAAGAATAAAATTATGTGCCTAATTAAAGTATATTATTTTAAATGAAATAGCAGTTACGAAATTATTTATAATTCCAATAATTTTCTTCATAATGAAGAAAAATTTATTTAAACGGAAACCAGTTACCAAGAACTTTACTTCTTTGTTATTTTGCTCCAAATATCTCTCCTAATGTAATTTTTTTATAGGATAGGGTGACAAACGAGCACATAGTCCATCTGATGGTAAGTAGTTGCTGTGGCCCATAGACATCTACATTTATCCTCGTTTGCGAATCAAAACTCAGATGCGTTATCACCCGTAAGGACTAAGATGGAATGCCTCTTTTCCAGTAAAAAGGGTCTCCGGTTCTCTACACTCACCATACAAAACACAGCAGTGTTAAGCTGCTATTTTACGCTGGTATTCTGTGAGAGTAAGGATAGTATTCTGTTAAAGTAAGGAGTTTGCCGCACCGTCCCGCAACCGAAGATCGCAGGTGAGCTTATTTGGTCTTATAAATATGCTATTACCCGCTGGTCCTTCGAATTTTTTTCTTAACTTGAATCAGCCTCTACCTGGGGGCCTGAGCCATAGTAGGAAATTGTTTAAAAACCCCCACCGCATGGGCGCCTCGTGGACCACACCTACCTCATAGACTAGGTTTTTCTAATCACCACGCATACCACTCCTGTTATTTTTCTTGAGCTGCAGATTCTGACAAAATTTGTGGTTCAAATCCCGCAATCAATTTAATTAAATAAATTAGCTATTGGCCCATTTAGAGACGTTTACATCACACTCTAAATAGTCAATTGTGTGCAAACTGCAAATGAGCGCCTAGTTCTAACCTGTATGTAGATTTCTCGCGAGGTGAATACTTTTTTCTATTTTGTCTTAAGAAATGCGAAGAATTTCATATCTTCTTACTTTTGTATTATATTCCACAATTTATTTTTTCAGGTATAAATCCAGTTCCAATAAAACCAGTTATAAAAACTGCATAATGAAATTGCAAGAGAGGACTTACTTATACTGCTCATTACATAACAGTATATGGGTACAGTAATATTTGTATTCTGTGTGTTTTTTCAATTTTAAAAGAGCACGAAAAAAACTGTTATAATCTCTGCGGAAAGGGATATCATTTTGTCATCTACTAAAAGGTATCTAGTAAAATTATTTTTATCCTAAATGAAACCAGTGAAAATAAAATAAAACAGTTACATTAAACACATCAACAACAACAACATTAAAACAGAACAGTTAATATACATGAATTTCATAAGAACAAACAACCAGACCCGTAACAATTATTAGGTAATAGGCCAAAGAAATACTTGCTCCGTGCGGGATTCGAACCCGCGCCCCTTAAAGCTGCAACGTATTGCTAAGTCACTGCGCTACAGAGCCGTCATACATTTACATTCCCATTCCTGTTGTATATAACATAGTAATAATTAAAAAAAACTACTATGAAACTTGGAAACCGTTTATATGGCTTACAAATATATTTTTTATAGGATAGGGTGACAAACGGGCACACAGTCCACCTGATGGTTAGTGGTTGCTGTGACCCATAGACATCCAAATCTATCCTCAATAAAGAATCAAAATGCAGATGCGTTCTCACCCGTGAGAACTAAGATGGAATTCCAGTAAGAAGGGTCGCCGGTTCTCTACACTCACCATACAAAACACAGCATTGTTAAGCTGCTATTATACGCTGGTATTCTGTGAGAGCGTGGTCCTTCCCCGGTCGAGCCGACCCATTCGTGCTACAACTATATTACTAATATAGTTGCAGCATGGCTCTACCACGTACCAATTGTTCCGGTTTTGTATGTTTATCCTTTTGAAATGTATTTATATAAACTGCCTCCATGATACGTAACGTTGTGAAAACGAAAAATAAGAAATAACAAGAACAAATTCTTCAACTTCTTTAAAATAAAATTAAGTTTTCGTAACATTATTTGATATTGAATTCCTGAAAAAGTAAAATTTTATATTAATTAAATAGGTTTATATAATATATAAAAAATGTAAGGACCCTTTTCCAATAATCACAAAAATGTTTACTATTAAATTAATAATACCCGAATAAATATAAAAGTGAGGCAATTGAATTGTTTTAAATATACAAATGTAATTTATATTTTTTTTAATGTATAATTTATGTATATGATCTGATTTATCTATATTTGACGCTTTTGAATAGACTAAAGAATACAAGCTGAGACTTTTAACAGTCTGAAACCACAAACTCAAATGTCGTTTTAATTTTATAATTCATAACTTCAGCCGCTATTTTTCCTTAAAGTTATTTTTTTTTTCTTTATTTGTATTTAGAACAACTCCTGAAGTGTAACGAATTAATAAAAAATATTTAAGCAATCGACGAAAAAAAGGAGTAACACATAATATAAAGAACATGCAGTGCATTTAAGAACTTGTTACAGCTGTAAGAAATGAACGCAACTTGGTGCGGTCGGTGTGCGGTTACCTCAGTGTGTTCTTACATATTTTTTTTATTGATGCAGCACATAGCTGTTGAAGGTACACGGAGATTGTACCTGTTTTAAATTTCAATTCCTAAATTAGTAACCATCATATGGAATCACAGCGACGTCTGGCTGCTTGTTTGGACTGTTAAACTGTCATTCGTTTTTCTTAGAAACTACTTTTTTTATAGGATAAGGGTGAAAAACGAGCACATAGTCCACCTGATGGTAAGTGGCTGCTGCGGCTCATAGACATCTACATCTATCCTCTGTTACAGATCAAAATGCAGATGCGTTTTCACCCGTGAGGACTAGGATGGAATGTCTCATTTCCAGTAAAAAGGGCCTCCGGCCACCTGCACTCACCAAGCGAAACGCAGAGGTAAACCTCTACTTCACGCTGGTATTCTGTGAGGTCGTGGTACCACCCCGGTTCGAGCCGGCCCATCCGTGCGACAGCAAAAGCTGCCGCGTGGCTCTACCACTGTTAGAAAACTTCAAGTCTAAACTATCCTGTATCGTGAAGGCATTTTACATCCATACATTTTCTAAGGACAAATATCTAGATCCGGAACGATAATTTGTAGACTATACAAATACTTGCTCATTGCGGGATTGGAAAACCACGACCCTCCTCGCTGCAAACCCATTGCTGAGCCACTGCACCACAGAGCCGTCACTAGGGTAATATTCATTTTATTAATTCTGTGCCTTGGCATTGCCCCAAAAAAAGAAAATAAATTTCGTTTGTCAACATATTTTATACGTGGTAGAGCCATGGTGCAGCTATATTAGTAGTATAGTTGTAGCACGAATGGGTCGGCTCGTCGGGGAAGGACCACGCTCTCACAGAATACCAGCGTAAAATAGCAGCTTGAAACTGCTGTTTCGTATGGTGAGTGTCTCTACACTTCATCTACACAACCAGAGACCCTTTTTACTGGAAAAGAGGCATTACATCTTTGTCTTAACGGGTGACAACGCATCTGCATTTTTATTCGTAAACGAGGATAGATGTAGATGTCTATTTGCCACAGGCAACCACTTTCCATCAAGTGGACTGTGTGCTCGGTTGTCACCCTATCCTATAAAAAATATTTTAAATAATTAAGAACAAAAGGACAGGACAACAAAATCCTGTGTCAAACTCTTAAGCCTGATATTAAGCTTATGAAGAGACATATAACTTATATTGATGACGTAAGGAAATCCCATCTCATTTTGGGGCTATCATAAGCAGAATTATTTCTTAGCTTTCGATAGATAGTAGTTTCATCATCGCTTGTAACCATTACAGCCTATCAAATGTCCTCTAAAATGGGAGTTATTTTACCTAGTTGCCAAGCTCCGTAAGCGGGTTAGAAACTGCAGTTTATTATTTTTAATCAGCTGTTGTCTAGAATATGTTACTGGCCACTTGCGATAACCACAAGATGATATGGGGCAGTTGATATTTTTACACCGCCTCTATTTGGTTAAATAATCCCTTGTAAGCCAGAGGTATAATACCTAGATTTGCTACTAGGCGAAGTCTCAAAGTTTTTAGGCGTCTGTCTAGAAATGTGATTTCTATTCCCCTTGTCGAGTGTAGTGATTTTAGCAAATTCGCAAGTACATTACACTCCATCGATTCTTTTGTTTATAGATATTCTGCTGTATATGTTAAGTTTTCTACACTCATGGCAAGAATATAAAGTGAATTAAATTACGAAACCGCGAAAGCTGAAACGTTTAAATTGCGCACTCACCTATCCTATTAATTTTCTTGCGTGAAGGAAAATATTAATTATCGTGCTACATTTTCATAGCTCTTGCAATTATTTATTTATTTATTTATTTATTTATTTATAAGGGTCACCGACAGGTGATACACAAATACTAAAAACAAGAACCAAGCATTGTGAGAAACATGCAATGTGCTCACCCAGTTATAGGTAACCACAGCTAACACAGAGTAATGTTGCGAAAAGTACACAGAGTAATGTTGCGAAAAGTAAGCAATTGCAAGAAGGATCATATTTTATGAACACTAATATTGTAATAGGTCCTGAAATATTGAGATATTTGGTTTATATAATAATTTAATCATTAAAAATATCAAAGACATAATTTTTCATTATATTTAGTAAAATTTTTGTATGTAGAGTGACAAATTAAACTTATGCAAAAAAGTCAACAGAAATTTTTGACGAGTATGTTTACCTGGGACAAATAGTTCAATTAGGTAAGTTTAACTTCGACCGAGAGGTCAATCGACGGATTCAACTTGGCTGGGCAGCGTTCGGGAAACTACGACACATCTTCTCGTTAGACATACCTTAGAACCTGAAAACGAATCTGGACAACCAGTGCGTGTTTTCAGTAATGACATACGGATCTGAGACGTGGTCCTTCACTGCTGGCCGGATGAGGAAGCTCAAAGTCGCTCAACGAGCTATGGAGAGGGCTATGCTCGGAGTTTCTCTGCGTGATAAACTCAGAAATGAGGATATCCGCAGTAGAACCAGAGTGACCGACATAGCCCAACGGATTAGTAAGCTGAAGTGGCAATGGGCCAGCTTTATAGCTCGAAGAACCGACAACCGATGGGGAAGAAAGGTTCTGGAGTGGCAGCCTCGTACCGGCAGGCGAAGTGTAGGGCGTCCCCCCCACTAGATGGAGTAACGACCTGGTAAGATATGCAGGAAGTCGATGGATGCAGGTGGCTCAGGACCGTGCTTTGTGGCATTCTTTTGGGGAGGACTATTTTCAGCAGTGGACTTGTGAAGGGCTGTAATGATGATGATGATGATGATAACGTGACTTTATGTATGCAATTTAGATTTAGTATTAGGTTTTATTTCTGTATTCAATTTTTTATTACCTTCCTTATTAAGGGGCGAAGCCTGCGAAGACACTTATTAAGTGGCGAAGCTTGCGAAGACAATTATTCAGTGGCGAAGCTTGCGAAGTCACTTATTGATTTCACGATGTCTGTCCGTCTGTCCGTCTGTCCGTCTGTCCGTCTGTCCGTCCGTCTGTCCGTCTGTCCGTCTTTCCCACGATTGTCTCGAGAACGGTTTCGAATTTTCAAATTCTGTTTTCAGCAATCGATTACTGATCACCCAGGCATCTGAACCTCCTATTTTGAAATTTTTTTTCGTTATTAACCGCTACAAAGCTGATTGCTTTGCCACTTTGCTGTGCTGTTAGCTGGCTAGGTTTATTGATTTCACGATGTCTGTCCGTCTGTCCGTCTGTCCCACGATTATCTCGAGAACGGTTTCGAATTTTCAAATTCTGTTTTCAGCAATCGATTACTGATCACCCAGGCATCTGAACCTCCTATTTTGAAACTGATTGCTCAACGGCAACCGTTAGAAACCACTACAAAGCTAATTGCTTCGCCACTTTGCTATGCTGTTAGCTTGCTAGGTTAAGAGAATTCACAGGATGCTTTGGGTATATTTTGTTACCTATCCAAAGCCTTCGATTGTGTTCACCATGAAACATTAATCAGGAAACTTCAACACTACGGTGTAAGAAGTGTTGCTCTTAAAATAATTATTTCATATTTAAGTAAGAGAACGCAAAAAGTTGTCATTAACAGTATGAGTTCTTCCGGGTCG